>LOJH01001098.1:22883-42495 GCA_001685095.1 Ellobius talpinus | reverse complement strand
CTCTTCCTGACTGTAGGCATAAGCAGACAGAATACTGTATACATAATAAATAAAATGTTAAAAAAAGAAAGAAAATGTTAGGAATGCTAATGCATTTAGCCAATGGTTCAACATTGGATGAACAAAAAGAAAAAGAAAAAAAGCCAAATCCCTGTTAAACAAGCAATGATCAATCCTGGACAGAATACACTACGGAGCCTGTGGACTGTATAAGGTCTCGACGAAACAACTGTCCAGAAGTTAGGTGAAAAGTATCGCCTATCAGCTGGATCACCTCAGTCCTTATCCAAACACTCTCAACCTCCAAGAGTCTTCAGGTGTAGCTGAATGTTTGGAGCCCTTTTATTCATGCTGAGGTGAGACCTGAGAGTCAGTACTGTTTCCCTGTTAGTTCAGAGCCTGTTGTGTGCAGTACGGTAGGAGCGTGAGACTTGGGCTTCCAACACGCCCCAGGAACTGGGCAAGGCTGGTGACTTTTCTCCCTTAAAGAAACGCTTTGCAACATGGCATCTAAGTCCCTCCTGCTTCCAACTTAAACAATTCTTTTATGTCCACTGTGTGGGAAAGGAACGCTTATCAGTGTCCTCCTTAACACAGCTCTTTCGCAGTTACTAAATCACTCCCACTCCAGGCAAAAGCCATCCAACAGCTGTAACCTTTTGTTGAAGGCCTGCTTTTCTGAACTATTGAAAACTGCATTTGCTCTTCTCTGGCCCACTTCCAAACTCTAGATGTTACTCTCAGAATGTCACAGAAAACCCCTTTTACTATAGAAAAGCTGTCAAGTAAAGCTAAGATAATCCCTTACAGGTTCGAATGTACACACACAAACAGTATAAACACACACACACACACCACACACACACGCACACATATCACACCACACACACATCACACATCATTCACACACACATCACATCACACACACAACAGAGAAAGGCAGCGGTTTTAAAAATCTGATAATTAGCTTTATCTTGTTAGAATATTCATTATCAACTTACAACACATTATTGTTACAAATTTCTTCTTTATGACACTCTTTCCTAGCCCAGCTTGTGCCCAATGTACTGTGTTTAATGGCAACAATTCTACTCTCCCCCTGAACAACAATCCATGAGCATATCTGCTGCACGATCGCCTGGAGGGGTGACAGGATGTGCTCAGGGGGACTAGGTGGCTGGGCAGGAAAGTTTATGCAAAGTTTCAATACCAAGAATCCTCATCATACTTGGGAAAGACAGAACAATGCGATTTAGCATGCATGTGACATTCTCACAAGGTAATGTGGCATAAATACAAAGGAGGTGCGGATGTAGCCATTGTTATGAACTAAATGTTTATAACCTCCCAAATTCCTGAGACATGGGGTCTTTGGAAAAGGATTGGGTCATGGGGTATGGCCCTTATGTATGGGATTAGTGCCCTTCTAAGAAAGCCTGCAAAAGCTGGCTGGCTTTCTCTGTTATATGAAGAAACAGGAAGAAAACCTCCATCATGAAACAGACAGCAAATTTGCTGCCCTCTTGATCTTTGACTTCCTAACCATGAGAACTGTGGGAAAACTTGATGTTATTTGTATGCTTCAGCGAAGAAGCAGCCTGCCTCCATTTTAGCCATCTTATAGTAAAGACAAAGGAGGCTCTCTTCTGTTTATGATTAAACCTCTGTCTTCCAAGGATTGGGCTGTGCTGCACTTTAACTACAATTGGTTTTGTACTGCCTATTCCAGGAATGACAAGAATGTTTTTATGTCAAAAGGTTGTTTATAATTATCTTGCAACCCTACCTTTGTTTTCAAAAGGTTATATGACCACCTATGATTGCCTTGTTAGGAGTACCTGCTGTGTGACTGCCTGGTTATGCCCACTTTGCTATCATGTCTCTTTCAGGAGGACTAACTTGTTATGCCTATGCTCTGCTCCCGTATCCCTGTCTACTCTGCCCGCCACATCCCTCATTTGGAAACCCCTAAGCTATAAAGTCCTGTCTTCCTCACATCCAGTGCTGACCTCTCAAACTCAGCCTTAGGGAGAGGCAGACTGTGAACATGAATTAAAAAAAAGCTTGCTTTAATTAGTCATTTACTTGAATTAATTTGGCCATGATGATTTGGGTCGGTGGTCTTCCTCCTCCCATATTTGGGATGAACACTTAGTCCTCACCGAAATGAAAACAAAATTAGGCGCTGCAACAGCAGCCACAAAGCCATCAGGCATCTCAGACACTACATCTCTACATGGCTTCCATCCCTAAGGCCAAAGGTGCAACACTGAATACTTTATTTCCAGCAAAATTTAGAGGAGAGGGGAATGGGTCAGAAAGTCTGCCTCACTGCTGAGTCAGCACCCAAGGACTTTGGCTTAATCTCATTGACTACCCAAGGGAGCCAGGAAATACAAGTGTTTATGTAGGTATGCAGCCAGTTGGCCAAAAACTCAAGTTACTCTGCGTAGAGAATGACTATTGGGTAGGGAAGTAGCAGTCTCCAGGCTAAATCTAAGAGAAAATATTCTTGAGCTCAGCTGGGAAATGCTGTGTGCTGGAAGCAAGAATGGAACACCTCACTAATCCCTAATCCTCCACTCTCCCAGTAGGGGCTCGGATGAAAATGGGCCAGGATATTTAAATCAGCTGCACAAATCTTCTAGATTATTTCTAAGTTTAAGATGAAAGGAATCTCAATTATAGGAGCGAAATGGCTTTCTCACATCAGAAGAAGCTATTGGAGATCTCTGAGCTGAGATGCAGTACTTCGTCTTCAAAACAAAAACCATCCATTAGAGAGCTAGTCAGTTCCACGGAAGGAAGAATGCCAGTAGCAAATGGCTGGAATTTCTGATGGTTGGGGGTGAGGCTCAAAACAATTCTATTAAGAAACAGACAGAGGAAAAGTGAAAGCAGAATCTGGCCCCAGACTTGTCACTCAATGGTAGAAGGGACAGCGTCACAAAACTACATGTGTGACACATTGGTCAGCAAGGAGACCCTCAGTATACACATGTGAGTCATGCGTGATGCCTGAGACCCTGACACGACAGGAGACAGAATCTAAATGGGTCTTCTCATCATATCTATCTTCTCCTTTTCTTGTTCTTTTTGAAATACACAGACTTATTCTTCATTCACTGTGTCACACATATATGTCTAAACATACATATTCCTAAATACACGAATAACAACCTACTCAGTCTGCATAGCGTTACTTGTATGTATGTTTTCAGCGCTGTCATTTGGTATTAGACACTCAATTTGTGTGCTCTCCCCGTGGGAGATGATTTCTCCTGCTCTCAAGACTCTTTAGTTGCCTGTAGCTCTTTATATACAGTTGAGGTTTTATGGGTTTTCCCCTACACATGTCAGTGTGTCGACTTCAGCTCATGCTTATGCCACCAGTGTTGGTGAGATAATCCTGGGTGTAGCTTCTGGCAAGAGATAGGGCAGTAGGATGAAGAAGACCTGGTCCTGTTTCCTCCCTGATTCATCTTCCAACATGAACTTATGGGCTGTCAAAGTTCAAACATACTGCAATTTTTTGGGGACCACTACCTTTCCAGAGATGTAATCAACAGCAACAAAAAGATGATCCTGTGTGTTTGTGCGTGTGTGTGTGTGTTTGTGTGTACACAAAAAGGATGAACTTTGAAGTAGAAATTTGTGGTAGGGAATCTAGGATCTAAGAGTGACTGAGCAAGGGTACCACGGGGAAAGAACTACAAAACTGGGAAGTGCTTCCTAAGAAGAAAGCTGCCTTGATTCAGTGATGCAACACATGGAGCTCCTGACACTTCCTAGGTACAAATGTCAGACTCTCCCCCTCTCTCCTGCTACTTCTAACTCAGAAATTCATGCTTTTAAATATAAGTTCCAATGTTTTACATAGATTGGTCACAATCCCCTGAGCCATGTAAAACACCAGGCCACTGGGGAGGGAGTAGGTAGTAGAAACCTGTGGACCACTGGCACTAGCACAGGAAGCTAGCCTAGCCAGACTGATAAGCTCCATGTCTATAAGCGACCCTATCCTGAAAAAAAAATAAAGAGAAAGCAAGTCAGACACCCAATGTCAAGTTGTCTGGACTATAACCCTCACACACATACATGCATATACATATATAGTGCATACACACTCACACACACATGCATATACATGTAGTGTACACACATGCATATACATGTATAGTGTACACACACGCATATACATGCATAGTACATACACACATATATGCATATACATGTATGATGTATAAGGCCATTTTGAAACACTGCAAGAGAGATCCAGGGAGAAATCATGTGATCTTGAATCTCTGCATTGATGATTGATGTAGACAGTCTTCCAGCAAACTAATTTAGAAATCATATCCCCTTAAATGTACATTCTTGCTAATACTGTTAAATTATTTAGCTATAAGCACACAGATTCTGTTTGAAATACCCATTCCTTCAATGGCTTAGGATAGGGGAAGGTTCACATCTATGTGAAAAAGTAGTACGAAATTTTAATTTTTCTTTTTGACAGATTTTAACTCACTTATTTGTGAAAAGAGCATGAGACTCTGACCACCTGCAAATGATATGTAGGTATGTCACACCAGTCCATCTGTCCTCACATTGGCAGACAGAAGTCTTTTAATGGGGCCTTCACGGGGCCTGGACACCACTGGGAGTCTTGAGCAGGAGCTGTGGCCACAGCCATCATCTGAATCGGCTTCGGTTGGCAGAGCTTGCGACTGCTGGCCATGGATCTTTGCTTCCCAAGCTCGCTAGGGCTGGGGCCCTGTGGCATCTTGGACTTAACTGCCTTAGGCTCCCCAAGCCCTTGCTGGCCTCTGAATGCTCACAAATCACCTTCGTATTTGCTTGCATCTTCTTTAGACTTTTCTTGTAATTCTTGGTAAAGCACATGTTCCTCAGGAACTTGGGGTCAATCCCCTTAAGATATTCATTATTATTCATTATATCAAGGTTTCCTGATGCCTTTCCAGTGCTGTTTGCAGGACTAGTTATGTGTGGCGTGGTTCTTGGACTTGGCCAGGTCTGGCATGCCAACCCGCAGCTCCTGAAGTGTCTGGAACCAGGCACAAAAACTAAATTTTACTTTTCAGACCATGGAGTTCTTGGCTGTGCATCTTCGAACACAAAACAGTTCTTTCTTAGAATGGAAATAAGAGAATGATATGGAATTAAATAATTGGGCAAATTCTAAAATAGGCACAAGATATTCTTTTAAATACTAACTTTTAATTTGCATTTAATAGCTGGGGGATTCCTTGCTGATTATTATGCTATACAAATCAGCAAGAAAGAAACCATGAAAAAATTCAGAGTGCAGCACCACAATCCACAGTTATCATTTATTGTGACACCCTAGTTCTACTTTAATTATTCATTGTGGCACTTTATGGCTGAGCATAAGTGTGTTACACTGCATTCTTCTACATTAAGCCATGTGCTTCAGTATCTCTGGGACTCTTTACCCCCACATTAAATGCTCTCAGTATTCAAGGGGAACGATCTTTGTGACAAAGTCTAAGGTTATTTAGTAACACAACAGGATAAAATATGCTTTAGTGTTGTTTTAAAAACACACAATAAACATATCAACATTCTGGGGATGACTAGAAAGACCAGAGTGGAAGGAGCTTGCTGCCAAGTCTGGTGACCCAAATTCCATCTCCAGGACCCACATGATGAAGGAGAGACTGAACTCCTGCAAGTTGTCTTCTAACGTCTACACATGCATGCTTGGCATGTTTGCCCACCCGCCCCCACCAAATAAACAAACAAATAATTTATTTTTTAACTCTGATGTAATACAATATAGGTCTTGTTTAATGAAATCTGTGATGTTAGGTTTTTGGTTTTTAAAGATTTCTCTATAAAAGAGACAAGATGAAGGAAATCACTGATATCAAGTAATGGGAGAAATCCAGGAATTGTTGATTTTCTGAGTTTTTGTTTGTTTGTTTTTGTTTGTTTTTTTATACAAGGTTTCTCTGTTTAACAGCCCTGGCTGTCCTGGAACTAGTTCTTGTAGACCAAGCTGGCCTTGAACTCAGAGAGATCCACCTGCCTCTGCCTACCAAGTGTATTGATTTTACTTTTTAAACATCTTTGTTCAATTTAAATTAACAAGGGCAAACGGCTTATATCTATAGGGTTTTTCTTTCTCAAAATACTCTGAAATTAAGGCAGACAAGGTAGAGCAGTGGATAAAGGTACCTGCAGTGCAACTCTGACCCTAGAACCCACTTAAAGGCAGAAGGAAAGAACTGACCCCCAAAAGTTGCCCTTGGCCTCCATACTCACACTGTGGCGATGCTCTTATGTATGCATCCCTGTCACACATACATGCATTTACAGACATGCACAGAAGAGGGGAGAGATGGTGACGGTGACGGTGACAACGGTGATGGTGACGGTGAGGTAGGTAATAAAGAGTTAGGGGCGGATAACTACCTAACAGTAAGGGTACCTTCTTGCCACAGTCCAGGACTGGTTTATGAACTTTAGCTTTTAAATGGGCTATGGGGAGAAAAATGGAAAACTGAGCTCCTGTCTGACATTGTTCAGTCAACCCCAGGGCTTCAACCCCAGGGCCTCAGACTTAGCAGTGCAGCGTTTCTACATCTGCTGAACACAGGAAGAGTGGATAGTTTTTCTTCTGCCAAATCACACCGACTAAGGAAGCAGCATATGTACAAAGAGCGCAGAGGAAATACTCAGGGGGTATTATCACCTTTTATATGGACAACATAACAAATAATATATAACGGATAATGAGCAGACGGGAGGGCAATGCTTCTTTCTGCTGTATAGGCTAGAGGGCACTATAACATAATAGGCTAGAGAGGGCACTGTAACATAATAGCCTAGAGGGCACTGTAACATAATCTTACTAGAAACATCTACAACCTATAATAACCCAGACTTTTGCACATTAATTACTGAATGCATATTTCACGACACTACCTGGCACAGATGTCTCGTTCTCTGACCAACATTCAAATTTAGAGAGAGACTGTGTTGAAGAAGGAATGCTTGTTTATTTCTTTTCACCTCATTTTTGTTGCTGTTTCATAAAATTTCATGTCAAGATGGAACTCATGAAAATATTGATGCGTCATGATGAGGAGCAAGCATCACTGACAGAAATTCCTTGGTCTAATAGCTTAGTGATGACTTGTTCAATTATGAATTAAAATAATAAAAGGAAGGAGCATATATGAAATGTCCAGAGTTTATAGTCTAAGATTATGTTCAAAGATTAGTTTCTTAGGAATTCTGAAATATACAGTTCTCTGTGCATGTTTCCATCTCCCTTCAAATGTAGAAAGATTGAAAGATGTTCACTTGCTTTTGTTCACTATTTGAAAAATAAAGCAAAAGACAGCTTAGAATATAGACCCGTTCTGAGGTGTGCTCAAGAAAGGAGCCCACGGCTGGGCATGGCGCATGCCTTAAATCCCAGGACTCAGGAGACAAAGAACTCAAAGAGTTCAAGATTAGCCTGATCTATATATTAAGTTCTAGGCTAACCAGAGCTACATAGTAAGACTCTGCCTTTAAAAAAGAATAAAAAGAAGAAGAGAGACCTTAGCTACACCAGTGTTTCCGAGCTGATACCCTCTCTAGCCCTGTATATGTGCTCCTTTCAGGTACTCAGCAGACATTCCCAATATAAGAAGTGGGTCCTATTGGTTTCCTTTTCTTCCTTGAGTGCAGTTTAAATTCCTCCATGCAGTCATCTGAATTTTATGCTAAGGGGACAAAGCTTAATAAGATGCTTCCTTCCTCCTCTTCCACTGTAAAACCCAGACCCCGAAATCTCTATAAGGTCTGCATTTCCATGTGTGCATGTTTGTGTTCCAGAGGTGTGAGTAGACGCCACAGAAGTGCACAGTGAGGAAGCCGTGCAGAACAGAAATGCTCTAGGGAAGTATCTAGAGACCCAGGCAAAGCAGGCAAGAATGACTTTTATTTGCCAAGATTCCCTTTCCTCTCCTGTTCCACTAGACCAATGGTTCTCAACCTGTGGGTTGCGACCCCTTGGGGGAGGTCGAATATTACATATCCTGCATATCAGATATCTACATTATTATTCATAACAGTTGCAAAATTACAGTTATAAAGTAGAAAGAAAAAAATTTGTGGTTCCACAACATAAGGAATTGGATTAGAGACTGTATCTTTAGGAGGGTTGGGAACCACCACACTAGACCAAATAGCAGTTCAGTTGTAACTGAGAAGGGATAAAAACTTCCTGTTTTCAGTAGGAAGTAGCAGCAATGATTTCATTCATGAGCGACAGAAAAATAACTAGACAGACCCTCAATTTCTCTGAAAGGTTTGACTTCAGAAAGTCTCCCTCGAATGTTTGACTGTTAAGAAGGTCTTACTTCTTATTAATTATTAATTATATCAATCATTAAACAATCATTTAAAAACATAGATTAAGTTGAAAGTCATCTTGGAAAGGCTCATGGACATTTACAAAGATTTTTTTAATTTTATTTTTTACATGTTTCCTTAATAAAAGTTATGGTATTTTAGATTTCTATCACTGTGCACTAGGACAATGACATCCATTTATGTTTAAAATATTTTAGTGTGACATTTTCTGTACACAAAACTGAGATAAGATGTTATTAACAAGAAAGTGGCCAGTGCTTAGTATACAAAAAGTAGCCTGTACTCATGTATGTATAAAAAATTGACAAAGATGTTCAATTGGAAATATAACTAGAATATCCCAGTAGTTGCACATCAATAAAAAATTAAAATTCAAACTCAACCATATACACTATGCATAATCAAGGCAGGCAGATGACATCTCCATTTTAGATGACTTGTCTCTAGTTTTATTTTTTTTTAACTCTACTCTCAATCCAGAAGAAAGCAAATTCCCAGCACACAACACGAGCACAGCACCTTGTCTCTGTTGCCTGCAGGAAAGTGCTGGCCTCCACAGCACACCAGCTCTGGGAGCAGGCGTCCCCATGAGGAGCAAGGCTGTTGCTAAGTGCAGCAGGAAGGGAAAGGGGACAACACAACCTGCAAAGAGTCAAATTGGGAGCAAGCAAGGGCAAAATAACCTGGTGCTTACTGCACACCTACTAGGCTGACATTATTAGGGGCTCGGAATCTAAACCTTCAGACATAATCTCTTTATGTAGAAGCTCAAAATTGACTTTTCCTTTGTTCTTTTATTTTGAAAAACTGTCCAATGCTGAGGAAAGTTTCAGGAAATTGTACAAAATGGTTCCCTTAAGCATTTCAATCAGCTTGCCCTAATGTCAATATCGCATACAACATCATCAAAGCTAAGAAGCTGACCTGGACACCAGGCTATTAGTGACGCTCACATGCTTAGTTACTCCTCTGGTCTGGACTGACTCAGAATCTGCACCATGCTTAGTTATCTCTCTCTTTATTCTCATCCATCCATGTCTATCATGACCTTGTCATTCCTGTTATTCAGATACTAAGCAATCAGCATATGTCCTAAGAATACAGCATATTTTGATGGATAGGAGCGCTTAACAGAAAGAAGACAACTGAATTTGACTGGGGTGGGAGTAGCATATTTTCCCTATTTATAGCTCACTAATCCAACATCTTTTTGTAGTGGTTTGAAGAATGTTAGGTATTAGGAATAAAGTCTTAAATAAATGCAGAAATGGCCTGTGCTCCTATGGGTTTTCTGAGATAGTAGACAAGCCATGGTGTTCATCAAGGACAACTACAAAGAGGAGACAATGGGGACTGGGTAGCAAGGAATAGGCACAGCTCACCTACTGGCAGAGGTCTCGGAAGGCTCCTGGAGAAAACAGCAACAAGCTAAGAGCTCAGTGGTAATCTGGCTTTGTCAGGGAAGAAGAAACAGGGGTGCTCCAGGAAGGGGAGCAGCATCCACAAAGGTTGTGAGTCAGGAGCACGGGCTGTATTTCACTAGTTACAGAGACACCATCAAGAACATCTGACGGAAAATATCTCGTGGAAACGGGAGACCCAATGACACTGGAGGAAAGAAACCACCAACTGCACCGAAGATGAGAAACTTCATGTAAGAATAAAGAAAGAAGAAAAAATACAATGAGAAAAATATCAAAAGTCCTACATGAGCTGCATAGTTTGTGGTTCCGTTCATGTTCCCAGTTACTTACGGGTAATATGGCGGAACTGGGAGGAAGTCATGCTGACCATGCCTAGGGTCCATACAGGACTGGAGATGTGTAGGGAAAGCAACAGTGTTGGGTGACCTTCAAGTTGATGGAGGCAAGGCCATCAGAAAAAATGGGGAACCAAAAGTAAGAAAAACGGCAATCTGAAAGATAGATTTATTCTTTCCCTCAACAGCTTCGGCACCATGGAGTTTAAACAAATTGTTCAACTTCCACCTACTTTCGTGGATCAGTATCGTTATTGCTTTCAGTGCAAGGCTTGAACTTAGGGTTTGGTACATGCTGGGCAAGCATCCTGCCACTGAGTTAAATCTCTTCAGTGTTCTGAGACTGGCTCTTGCCTTGTATACAGCCCAGGCAGACCTGGAACTCATGATCTTCCTGTCTCAGCCTCCTGAGGAGAAGAATATAGATAGACATGTACCACCATATGTAGTTTCAGAATTATTTTTGTCATTAATGTCACCAAAAATACATATTAAGGATTTAAGGTTTCTATATGTTCTTGTTTTAACTGAAAATATAGGTACTGGTGGTATTTTGGCTTACCCCTATCCCCCGCTCCTATCTTCAAGAACATAAAACAGAGAAGAAAGTACATGGTCATCTGTCACCCCTCACCACACCCTTCAGTACTCTCGGTAAAGAAGAAGCAAAGTTCATGTACTGAGAGACACATGGACACCTTGGATTGCATCCTAAACTGAAGATGCTTCAGTTTACTTACCTGTACCAGATCCATAAGGATTTTGATTCTGAAAAAAATTATTCCAACATAAATCCTGTTTCTACCAGGATGTTTTATCAGCTCACAAGGTCACCGTGAAGCTGCTTTTCTTTCCTAACCTTAGTGCTAGGGTCAAAGTCAGGTTCACACTTACTTTTCTAGTTCTTGGCTGCCTTTATCGAGTTAAGACTTAGCATGGGTAATAAACGCCTTCGTTCAGTCACCCATGCGCGCACACAGCCGCTGCTCAGAGGTGGAGATGGTGTGCAGGAACAAGGAGTAAAATGATAGTCCCGTCCCTTTTTCTTTCACTTTGTTTGTTCCTTCCCCCCCTCCCCAGACTACTCTCCTCATGTATCTAAAACACCATTTCCATTAACCAAACTGTTTCTCTTATAACATATATAAAATGTTATCACTGGCGACTGAGGATAACAAAACATGCCTACTATTTTAACAAACTATAAAGTCCCCAGGAAACACAATTTAAAAATCTTTCATAAATGAACAGTATCCAAAAATATCCCAACCCACAATCTCAGTGCCTTACCCCATCAGAGAAAAACATAGTCACAATATTCTCTGATATCTGGTCAATGGGTTTAATGAAGTCTTTTAGCAAATGAGTTTGCAATTGCTATCAACTTAACCAGGAACACACAGGAGTAGCACACACAATTCCAGTATGACTCTCCCAAATCTCTCCTTTCCTTTCCCCCATTTACACTCCCTCAGTCTTTCTGGTCTGTTTGTTGACAGAAAACCCTCATTAGCATCAACCCCTAATTCTCATGCTCTCCCTGCCGAATGACAGAAGATGAATATTGAGAATTGAGGGCACATATACATTTACATCTTCATGGTTGAGTTTTCTCTTTGCTTGTGCTCCTGGGGTCTAGGAAATGCATTTTCGTATTTAGGAATCAGGAAATGAGTCACAGGCCTACAAAGTTCTCCTGTTATCTACAGTGAGGGGAAGACGCCAGAGCTCTGAAATTATAATATTACCACTGTACTAAAACTATTTAGTTGAGGACAAGGAAGGTGTCTGACATCTTGATTTTCAGCTGTAGGATCCTGTGAAATTGAGGATCTGAGGGTCATACAAGTTCAGGTGTCTGCCATGTACACTCTGGCTTTGAACCTCAGAAAATATCTTAAGGGAAAGTGGGGGAAAGAGAAGGGAGAGGAAGAACAACAACAAACTAGATTTAAGTGGGTGACAAAACATTAGAAATCACAAAGCAAAAGTTACAGTTGTACGCACCTTTGAATCCCAACATTAAGGAAGTTCAGACAAGGACATTTTAATTTCAACCCACTCATCCCAATGGCATAACAAGACTCTCTCTCAAAAAACAGCACAATAGTTAAAAGAAAAATGGCCAACTAAAGAAATCTTTCAAACTCACCTTTGGAACCCAGTGATTCTGCAAATGTCTGTCTAAGTCCTTAGAGATGTGTGAAGGACGGGTGCAGGTCTCAGGCCATAAGACACCAGGTAACCAGTGTTTCTTTTGTTAGTTTTTCTTCACATGGACATCCGTGGAAGACTTCAAAGCCTAAAGCCCTATTTAAACTGCAGTCACTGGTGGAGTCACCATCTCATGAACATTTAATAAGCATCACACAGCACAATGGGGGAGACAAGATTCTGGAGTTCTTCCTGAGATGGAGAGACAGGCAAAAAGTAGAAACCGTAGTGCCAGTGGCTGCATCTGGGAGGAAAGTCTTACAGGTTTTCACATCTAGAAACCACAGCTGTTTAGTAAAGAACTCTTCATCTAGAATCCAGCAAAGTGTTTAACCTTTTCCCATTGTGACATGACCTTCTCTGCAAACACGTTGGACTGCATTTATAGATACCCTAAGGCAATGAACCCCATGGGCTACATGTGGGTCATGAATTGTAGGGAGTTATTGAAATCCTGAATATAGTTCTGAGTGAGTGTGTATTGCTTGGCATGGGCACTGCCAGGCAGGCTCCTGGAAAACTGGGAAAGCCTTTCTCTCTGGTTGAGCAGTGTGCAGAAAAACTAGCAATGTGCTCCCTCTTCCCAGGTAGTTACAGCCTGAAACTCCTTGCCTAAGAGACTAGCTAGCCCCTCCCCTTATGGTGTTTGTAATACACACTGGGGTTCTGGGTGGGTGCAGTTCCACCAGTGACTGGGGTGGCTCCATCAGAGTGTGTACAGCTCACCTGATTCCAGATTTTCTGTGTGCATTTCTGTCATTTTTTCAGGGTTCCTGTTCTTTCTTCATTCCCTCCCAGTCCCAGTCTGGATTCCAGACCCAAGACTCACAGGTCTGGACAGTATACAAGGTTGTTGGCTCCTTATGCAGCCCTTACTGGCCTGGAATTGGCCATGTAGGTAGCTGGCTTCAAACTCAGAGATCCATCTGCCTCTATCTCCCAAGTGCTGGGATTAAAGGTAGCTTCTATTTTTAACATATCTAATTATCAAATGTTTTATAAAATCCATGTTATTGTGCTTCCTGTGCATCAGCTCGAGCTTTGCTCCTGAGAGTGTGGAGAGTGAACCCATTACCCTTTTCTACAAAATTAGTTAAGACTTTAATTTAATTCAGTCATCATTTTCTTCTTTAAATGTTCTCCTCCCCAGAAACACTGCCTCCCTTTATATCAGGTACATCAGGAACGAGAATTTATGAAGAAAGGAGCCCTAAAGAAATGGTCCTTCTACAAGAAAACGTTACTAGCTAGAATTATAACAGCAGTCCTACAGCTCTCAAGGAATCAAAAGTATGTATCTGAAGAGAGACACAATAAAGGGTGTCCACAGACCATTGAAGCTTATTTTTCTTCACTAGTGGTATTTGAAAATTGGTAGAAGTCTGTGCGACAGGTAAAAACATATATATTCATCCATAAAATGGTTTACTGATGTTGAATCACAATACATGGCAGGTTCTCTGTGTTCTTCCTCATTAACAACATACAAATTCAGTGCACTGAGCAACACGGAAGTGAACACTGTACACTACACACTACCAGTTCCCGCCCACCCACAAGGTCAGAGGCAGGCAGCAAGTAACTATGCTCTTCTTGCTGTACTTTAGAAAGAAATAAATGTATTTGTTAAAAACTAATGTCACCTGCATTTCTACATTTCATATCTACTACCTGCTTTGTTTTTAAATTACTACAATTTTTAGAAAACTGTCTTTCTTCAGTAATGTTCCAGAATTCTTTGCACATCAAAATTTTATAAAATATTTGAATATTTTTCATTGTGATTTCTATACGAGAGAATTCAGCTATAGAATGGATTGAAAAGCTATAAAGCCCAGTATAAAATTTAACATGCATATAATTTTATTTCTAGGAAAATACTATCAGTTAAAGTGTTTGAAGGTGACTATTCTGAACACAGGCTTTTCATAAGGAGTGTGCTTCAGTTTTAACATAAAATTTAAGCACCACCTGCTTTAAAGAGATTTGAAGTAATATATAAGTCTGTTTCTTTAAACATTTGCAAAGGTATATTTAATATACTATAATGTATATTAAATTTTACTTTGGTTCTACTGGCAGCCAAGATAGGAATGAAAAAAATGATGGAACACTTAATTTTATTTTATTCATCTGATAAGATAAAATACCTCTGTTCTTTTGAAAAAAAAACATTTTGCTACTAAGTTCTGAACAAAAGTTTATCACATGTTATTAATCAAAGAAATTTAAACAGTGGGCACTTAACAATATCATGTCTTCAATAAAGCATGCAGTAGAAAACTGAACAATAATCCTAACAAGGTTGGGTATTGCTGAGACATTCAATAAGATACTAGAAAATGCCACAAATGCCTTGCAGTGAGAGTGCCTCAGTAGGGAATGCCCTAAAGATGACAGAGCACACAGAAGTTCCACGGGCCACTAGTTTCTGAGCACAGTTTAAAAGAGCAGGAAACGCATGTCTACTATTTTCTTTATCCTCACCTCAGTTGTCTTTCTAGGACTTTCCTCTCACACTTATCAGCAAGCTGGCTAATATAGGGACCTTCTGTTCATGTCTGAAGAAAGAAATGCCCACACCAAACACAGTAATACAGGATTAGCACTCCATTGTATGTGCTGAAAACTTAGGTAGGAGATGACCGTGTACGTCAATTACAGCAGCAGCAGGGCTCCACACTGGCTCCAATATTAGCTTCTGATCCACTCCACAGTTGAAGGAGCTTCTCATCCAAAGCTCCAGAACACTTTTCTGAGGAAACTGACTCTCCACATATTGCTTTACTCTACAACTTCTCAGAGCTTTGGGATAGCTAGCATAACATGACTTTGTATGTTAGTTATTGGGTAGGGAATGTACAATAAGCTTACCTAACCATAATGCCCCCAATTCATGGAGCATCCTATGCAACAGATTTGGAAAGATCGCTAAAATGGACATAAACCTCAATTTTTTTTAGAAACAGGTATCCCCTCCTCGAACAATAGACAAGTTTGACATCACTGAAAAGCTGTTTTCAGCAACATTCACTGTTCAAAGATCTTCCAGAGAAAATTAATTTACAACATGTTTCCAGCACCTGGATGAAGCAGGAGGCTGTAGCCCATCAATGGTGAACAATGTGTATAATAGTAACAAAATAACAATATCTCCATGTCTCTGGCATAGTGCACATTAAGCTGCTCATTCAGATAAAATGATAAGAGCAACAGCATCAGGAAAATTCACTGTCTTCATCCTAGAGAGGAATGTTTCCTATTCAGTTATATCAGGAGGTCACTCACGCTATAAATACAAGAGTTATAATAAAGATAAAGTCAAATGAAAGGGAATGCAAATGTTTACTTTTATTTATAGCATTTGATATTGAAAACTAGTCTGCTAGTAGACAATTCCTTTTCATTGTTGGATAGAGGAATTCAGCAATGCTAAGAGGCCAGCTTATCACACCGTACATCATGGTACACCCATGTTACATCATTGAATTCTGATCATCCTCTGATTAAATAGTCTAATTGTTGTTCCTGTTTACCCAAGGAGCAATGGTTGACTTGAAAGGATGTTTTTTCTCTAGATTCAGTCACTTTTCTAACTGCAAAAATAGTGAATTCTGAGAGGCCCATTGCTTTTAATTCAATCTTAGAGATTTACGTCAAGGCACTGTCAGAAAAAAAACAAACAATCACTAACATTGTAACACTGGCCTCACGAATAAGACAAGCCCTTGAAGATGCTTTTTTGTCAACAGCTAGGGTAAGGCCTTCAAAGCCTCTTGGTCAGGCATTTGCTCCATTGTGGACTCAAGGTGTCCACACCCATGATGCATTTTCTGTGTGACATCTTCCACAGACGAGACTCACAGAGGTCCAAAACTCTAGGCTATTTTTATAAAGTCCAATTGTGACAAAATTAGTATGCCACGGAAGTATTCCTATGGGCATGTATGACAGTGCTTTTTGTATGGTCTTTATAAACACAAAGACCTTCAGTTTTGTAATTTACTTGAAACATGTGTGTCTGTGTCGTTGGTTACTATAATTCCAAACAGCTTTTATGTTAGTCTCTTTTCTAGATGCTATTCCATGCATGAAGTTAAATAACTAAAGCCACACACTACTGAAGAATATAAGAATATGATATTCTATTATTTCAAACTGCGGTTCATAGGATTTAGAGGCTTGCAAACCACATTGCAAACTTAACATGTATCATCTTTTCTGCTTTGTTGCACTAATCATAACTTCAATATAATATCAACAGGCTTGTCAATTACTAAAGCTTTTATTTGTGTAATAAATAATCAGTAATCACCAGAGTGGTCTGGCCATTCTTGTTGTATTAGAGTCAATACTCCCTCCTTTCTTCAATAAGAGGATACCTACCACAAGCAAATGGGTATAGGATTCAGTCTACTCTGGATTAGAAGAAAAATAAAATTACTAGGAATTCTTGGACTCTGTTAGGATATTAGGCATACCACAGAACTGTATGACAACAGGTTGCAGGAGACAAGAAAACTGTCTTTCACTAGACTAGTTCTTGGTCCAGGACTTCAAAGTTAATCTTCCTTTGGTGAGAAGCTGGCATTTCAAAGAGCATGGGAGGTTTTTAATTCATGAACCTGAGACCTGAATGAAGAGTCTGTGAACACCTTTGCAGCAGAAAAACAAAAATGGAGACACAGTGGGAACCTAATGGGAAAGCGAATGAAGATTAGGCTAATGCCAATGAACACAAGGGCTTAATCATAAATCATCCACTGAACAGTCCCATTTTGCTTCCAACTTACCTGACTCTAATGGAACCTTAAAGAACCCCTGAAAGTAAATAAAACCCATATTGGATGTAGAGCCTAATAGGAACCCCAGCAGACCAGAATCTGATCTGTGAAGATTTTATTAACGAAATCAGAAAAGTCACTAAGTGAGGGAAATGCCATCATGTTCTTTTTGGCAAATGCCTACTTATCTGGCAAATGCCTATTAGCAAGAAATTCCATGAGTCAGAGAGGCATGATGTCCATACACCCTGGGGTGGTGGTTGGAAAATCGAAGGGCTTCGCAGACAAACCCATCTGGAGATGGAAGCTGGAGTTGTCTTCACAAGCAGGCAGCTAGTATTAGAGACTAGTGGATTTGACAAAGGACACTTTTGCATTCGGCATTCGGAGCAGTCACTTGGTGTGGGTGGGAACCAGACAGCATGACAGAATGGATACAGCCATCCATCATTAGTCACTGAGAACTTCTGCCAGGCAGAAGATGGAACAGAGCTCCAACCGTGGGGCTTCTGCACAGTGGGTTCAGAGGGGAAGGCACTAAGTAGGAGGAACTAGGGTGGGGCCCATCCATCTATGCTGAAAAATAAGTTGGCAAGAACTCAAGCCTGGTTCTTCAGGAATGCTTGCTGCTACTCTCTGAACGAGTCTTATAGGCTCTGAGTATGGGCTAGACATTCAGTTAGCCACTGAAGGTGAGACCCAGTGAATGGAAAACACACACACACACACACACACACACACACACACACACACTCTTCCCGTGGAAACCAGCACAGACACGTTATAGACCTCTGCGGAGTTGGCTGGCCACTACGGCATCTTACACACACCAAAGGACATGTTGTACAGTCCGTGAGTCCTTGAAGTGCCCACATCTGCGTGAACATGAGGGGAGTTTATACGAAAGCACAGTGAAAGCAAAAATCATGAATGTTTTTAATATTATGTCCCCCTTGATCCTACAGGTTGTAGTCCCTACAGAAAGCAAGGGGTACCTGTATATACTCCCTCCCAGTCTAGACTGCTGCTAGGAACCCTGAGAGAGACCCTGTGTTCTCTCTCCACCCACACACAGTTTACACTGAATCTGGTTTCAGCATGTTGGACTGAGACCCCCTGGGAAGTGGTGATCCCGTGCAGACAACAGTTTCTTTATCTGCTGTCTCCCATCCCTTTCTGACTCACTCTGGTGGTGCTGGACAGTGTGTCAGGCAGGCTCTAGTGAGGACATACATGTATGGACATACACGCAGGACATACACGTATGGACATATACACGCAGGTAACAATGACTGATGCAAATGAGGTCATGGATTGGAAAGAGAGCCAGAAGGGGTATATGGGCGGTGGAGAGAGGAAAGGGAATGGGAGACTGATAATATTATTGACTCAAGAAAAAAAAAAGAATGATAAGTTATAAAAAAAATTTTAAAAACTTAAAACATAAGTGTTTTGAAAAAGTAAAATGTACTTACTATTAGCTCATAAATTCTCACATCCCAACAGGATTCTCAAAGAATTCAAAGAGAGTATTGGCTTTTTGCTTCATGTTAAGAGAAACATAGGAAAAACAGAAAGATCCGGGAGCTGAAGCCCCAAGTAGAAAAGAAAACCAAAAGCCCCTTAGTGTCCCAGTGCCTAGGAATGAAAGGCTCTTGCCTAGGAGGCCTGCTTGGTATTCTTTTTCTTTTAATCTAAATGTTTTAGTACAACACATGTGAAGAATTTAATTCCTTATGGTGTTGCAAGTTTGGGGAGCTGGTCTCACTCAAGTTTCTAGGAGGTACAGCTTAACTGGGGAGAGCAGATCACGCAGGGGTAATACCTGGTCCCCAACTCCTTCCTGGCTGGAGATGTGAATTGCTGTCCTCCAGATGGCTTGTCCCCACCCTGAGGGACAGAAACCTCTGAAGCCATGAGCACAGACACCTCTCTCCCTCTCTCTTCTAGTCAGTTGTTTGGCTGAAGTGCTTTGTCGCAAAGACTAATGAACGACTAATGCCCTACTGTGGTCTGAAACTTCACCCCACATATCGAAAGGGTGTTAAAAGTCCTCTATCTCATATTTTGCCTGTGCTTTGTTTTCCCTTCTCTGCTTGTACCAAAACAGCCATAATGTAGGATGTGTTCACATCCTGTCAGTAACTAAAACAACAAAACCAATCGTCAGGATTCCCTAGGCCTTCTTAATACATTTACTCCAAATGCAGCCCATCCAACACAGCAGGGGAAAGGAGTAGGCTTCAAACACTGCCAAGGCATTTTCCTGCACCGAAGACGTGTGGGCCAAGAACTACAGGGGGTCCAGCCTGAACTGTATAAGGTAAAGGATGTCACAGTGCAAAGTCACAGTGAGTTTGCGTTTAAGTGTATTTCCATATTAAAATTAATATGGCAGGGGCTGGAGAGATGGCTCAGCGGTTAAGAGCATTGCCTGCTCTTCCAA
>LOJH01001098.1:1926-19972 GCA_001685095.1 Ellobius talpinus | reverse complement strand
CACACACACACACACACACACACACACACACACACGAGGACAGGACGCATGGTAACTTCCAAAGAACAGTCTCACTGTACAGTGGGGTTTCCAGAAGAGCTGCCCAGGCGACAAACATAATCAGGGGAGCAGCAGAAGGAACCTAAGGACCTAAGGATTAAAGAGAGCTTTGTGGTATGGATGAAATACCTCCACATTCACTCCTGCTCCAGCTCTCCCATTCCTTACCCACCTAACTTTGTGCCCTTCTACAGAAAACTTTTAAAAAGAAATTGCTTCCAAATATTTTGGATACCACTGACCAATATTTTTATGAACCTAGGCTCAAAGTTTATAGAAGTATACATAAGTATTACTAGACATAAATGGCCTTGATCAAGCCTTCACTTCTGAAAGTTTTCCTAGAAAATGGTAGACTCTTGAGGAAGGCAGTCTCTCTAATCAGCAGCATCTTCTCCATCCTTTAGTTAACTGAGCTTTAATCTTAGGGCTTCTGAAAATGTAAATGCCTCTCTCGGGTTCAGTGAGGACCACTACTGTGCTGCAAGGACTCCCCGGGATGTTAGGGAGAAGACACTCCACCTCCTCACCATGTCCTATCCTACACACATGAAAGGGATGCCAAAAATGTGACTCGGTAGTAAGATCACAGAAAAGAAAGGATTCATCTGACTACTCTCTCACAAGATTATAGCATGAGGCCAGAAAACCCTGTCACTCCTCAGTTGGGATGGCACTGGGAATATGGCCATCCTGATGACAAGAAGCTAACGTCACACTAATGGAAAATGAGGAGCCCTGATGTTACCACTAAAGGCGTGTGATCTGTGAGTCTTAGTTAGCTGTCGTGACACATTATTTCCTACCCAGAGGGAATAATAGTCAACCTCAAACCCTTTCAGAGAACTGTTAATAAGAGTAAAGAAAACACTAGGGTAACCTCCAACCTGCTGTGTCATCCTGGGAAACAGAAAAAAAAAACAGCAAAGAAGCTCATTTCCCATAAATCCTACACATGTCCACATAAAATGTTACATCTGAGGAATCTCTTTAGTTTCCTGTTTCCTGTCTCCTCTGTACTATCAAACCAAAACAGAGGAATAAAACCTCACTGGCTCTTCTGAGGCTGCCTGGGTGTTGAGACACAGTTAACATGGGTTTGGTCTTCACTTCTAGTTCTCAGGGGAGGCAACCTTCTTCCCAGTGCCCAGTCTGTTTCCTTGGAAAGCCAGGCTAGGACAAAGACCCAGCATGGCGTGCCCACCACTCACTGCACCAGTTCGCCCACTTGTACCTTGGATAGAACATCAATATCAACAAGCAAACAGCTAGGACCCATCACAACAGGGAGGTTGTTTCTATCGGGTGCTACTCAAAGCCACTAGAGAGGTCAGAATGTCCGTCAGGAAGCACAGAAGCGACTGGAGAGTCTTGTCTATAGAGTGAAGGGCGTTGGCCTTTATCCCAAATGTATGTCTTCCGCATGACCTTGAGGACTGAGACACCTTTAGCTTCTTTTGTCATGACAAAGCACCTCAGGGTCAGTTAATCTCTTCACTGCCCTTCTGTTCCCCAGGAAAAATACTAAGAAGACAAGACCACTGTTTCCACGAGAATTATTACTATTTATCGTACTTCATCGTTTAAGGTTTATATTTCACTTAGAAAGTAAGTTCTTATAAGAAGAATCAGCAGCTGTAAAGTTCTCATTGGGAAAGAATGAAGAAAATCAATTAATAAATATACCAAGCAATCAATCATGGACACTCTCTTTGATGTTTCTGGTTTTCCTGATTGTAGAACACATCCAAAACGCCGAACGATCTTTCCTGGGGTAAAACTTTCCCCAGAAACACAAAAAAGCTGAGTCATGTGACTTCCCCTAAAATCACATCCCAAACTCTCAGGTCATCTCTGAGGGGGCAACGCCAGCAGCTGTTCCCATTGTAAACTGTGGGGGATAAAGACAGGGAACAAATTCTTTGTTGTTGGATTTTCACCAGTTTCCAAATGTTGGATGCTCAACAGAAGGTGTGTGAAGAAAAACATTTCACAAAAATGTAACTGCCATTACGACTGCTTACTCCCTGTCTAGTTTTCTTTTAAAGTTGGCCTCTAGTGTGCAAGGTTGCGGCAATATGACTGAGCTATAAATAGACATGTCAACTAATCATTGCCCCAGGATTTCCAAATTCCCCTGTATTGAACAGTATCCAAAAAGACTTGGGCACACATGGGAAGAGCTGACTCAGCTATGGGCAGCCCTTTGGCTTTTCTTCTTTTCTCTCTTCAGCTGTGTGGATGGCAGGCATGCTGGCCAGTACTGCAATGGCTATCTTTTGATTTTGAAGTAGCATTAAGGATGGAAAGGGTGGCCTAAAAGTTGACCAAGAAAGCAGAAACAGGTTGGGCCAAGGATGACCGGATAGATTGCATGCAAACCCTTCCCACTTACTTCATGATTCCTTTTGCACGAGACAAACAGGAACCTCTATTTTGAGCTACTAGTATCAGGTCCCTTGCAGATGGTCCCAATTACATGTTACACAAATAGTTATTAGATATTTTTGACTTCTTTGAAACTTTTCTCCTCCTGCAGTGTTGTATATTCAACCATTTGATATCCACTGCTTTACAGTCCACACACCAGCTGATTCACTGCAAATGCCTGGTAGGTTCTCTCAGCTGCCAAGTTAAGTACCTTCATCAAGAGTTCCATCTGGACTCTGCACCAACTTCTATTGACCCAACTTTGAGCAGAAGATTCCTTTAAAATATAATTACATCATTCCCACCTTCCCTTTCTCCTTCCAGTACCCCCATGTATTTCCCACCTGGTTTCCTCTCATACTCAATGCCTTTTCCTTTGTTGTGCGCATGCACACACACACACACAAACACACACACACACCCTGCTCAGTCAGTCTAGTGTTCATTGAGTCTGTCTATCTTCAAGACTGACCATTCTTTCTACCCCATCCTGCCTTAGGTGTCTTCTTAACTACACGCTTCATGGGATTTTGAAAGGACTAATTAAGATAATTTTTTGACATATGTTAGTGGGATGCTTGAGACCTAGAAAGGATGAAGCCGGCAATGTATCTGACACAACGGTCACAGTGTAGAGACACATAGCAAACATTTGCTCAATGAACTAAGTTTAAACAATTCTACTTAAAAATCTGAAACATCACTAGGGAAATGTGTGTGTGCGTGTGAATGTATATGTATTCATAGGTAAGGAGGACAAGATGCTCTTGTGGAACTTCTGAAGAGTCACACTCTCAGCTCAAAGAGGCAATCACATCCCCTGAACTCACTTTGTCTTATCCATGAGCAACAACACAGAATAGCAGAATTCCTGAATGTGTGGCACACAAGGTGTGGTGATTTTAACAATATCTTGTGTTGAACTGGCTCAGTAAGGGGCTCACAGAACAAATGGCATTTAGGTCATAAGAGAAGCCAGATAAAAATAAACATTGGAAAAGAAGACCTCTCTCTTTCAAAATATGAATGTTACATGTGACAATTCATTTTATTTAAAGCAATAATGTAGTTCTTCTAACAATTTTGAGCACTTGGGAAAATAACATTCCCAGGAAGGAGTTTTAAATGGTAATAAACAAACAAATACATGAGAGCTGGAAAAGTACTTAAAAAGCAATGCCAAACGAATTTGTTAATTGCCATCCATAACAAAGGCAGATGTTTTATTTTAAATGATTAACCAAAGATCCACATATTCACACTCATGCTTATAAGTGCAATTGAATGTGGAACTACCAATGAAGTGTGGCTGGGCAAGTTGTCAAGAAGTGTGTAAACTATGCACACTTTGAAAGTAGTAAGTATATTGAAAAAGGAAAACAATGCTCCAGAATGTGTGGCCTATCAGAAGTCTGCTAAAGCAATAACTTAGATTATATTTGTAACACACACTCACAGACACACACACAAAACTATATTCAGTTTCTTTTTTGAAATCATATGGCAACAATACAAATGACATATATGATAATTAAAATGTTACCAAAAACTTATAAACAAAATGAACAGTGAGAAATTGAAAATTAATATATAGGCAAAGTCCACTAGCCATACTGACACAGGATTAACAGACATAGCAGTTTAAAGAAGTGAGTGGATAGATACTTCTCAGCATAGGAAGGCACAACTAGGCAGCATTGGTAGAGTTGGCTAAGTTATTATCCATCAGAGGACTTCAGAAGTTATCCCTGGATGCTGTTTAAAAATTATGTTCAGTGTTTTGCAGATAATGCTGTCAGTTCCTGGGGAAAATAGCTTCTGTTATTTTGTTACATTGTTGACTTTTATGTCTAGGAGTTAGCTGAATGTTTTTATGCACACAAAATGCATTTGTGGTACTTGTGGAGGCTAGAAGAAGGTGTCAGATCCCCTAGAATTGGAGTTACATGAGACTGTGAGCTGCCACAGTGAGTTGGGTGCTAGAAACTGGACCCTGGTCCTCTGCAAGATCCGCAACCGTGGTTTTAGTTTTTTACATGTAATAATGTTCCTACCTCCTAAGAAGATTGTTAATTTATTGTTTTTCTTTTTCTAAATTGTCCATTAGTGACATAAAGGTCTATTCAAGATTTATGTGACCCCCACAGCAGGAATCCAACTGTTAATCTAAAATTAAACTTTCAAAGTAAGTCTGTTGCTCTTAACTACTCTAGATTCCTGCACATGGTTGAAGGACTGAAAAATGAAATTAAGGAGAAGAGCCAGGTTTCCAGTTCTACCTCTACCAGTTCCCAGCACTGAACCCACTGAGCATGGCCCTGCTTCTCTAGGTTTGTGTTCTCCCATCTACAAAAGAAGACTGTCAGGTTAGATGGCTTTCAAGTCCTTCAGCAGTTCACTGGACAATTCCATTTGACTTTAATTGCCAATTTGTGTATTTGGTGAGTTAGCCTTGAAGCTATTTCCTTTCAGAGACCAGGAGCAACTGTGCTAAGTACAATCTCAATGCCTGTGTCCTCCAAAGATGCTGGCTTTTGTTTGGCATGCAATACTGAATCAAGGCACATTTCACTGGGGTACATTTCCCCATAAGAAATATCGCTTTCCATTAAAATAACAAAGCACTATTATTATCACAAATCACACCACTAAAAGCAAAGAAAAAAGTAATGAACGTAGGCACAGTGGGACATAAACTATTTAATCTAATCATAATATTCTCCAAATCTAATTAGGGAGCTCACTATTCATTCATTCATTCATCAATTATTTATTGAATGTGTACTACATGTTAGGTGCTGTGTTAAATATTCTCATAGAATAAAAAAAGGCTTCTAAGACATAGATGCCACTTCAACCTGTCATAGTCTATCAAAATCTCATACAGTTCTTCTGACATCAGCTTTTTATTAACTGCTTGCTGCTTTTAGGTGCGAAGATATTAAGTTACTTGCTCAGCCTTCTTACCTTATAAAACTGTCCAAGTATTCAAAACTACTCTCACGCATTAAAAGTCACTAATGACTTTATCTCACAGAAACGGTATTTTAATAAATATTTTGGTGTATTGAGTATGTGCCAGGCAATGAGTTAGTCTGTGATTAGTCAATTGAGGTATACAGTGAACAAAGGAGGGGGGGTCCCCAGTTTTATAGAGCTCTTCATTCCATCCCAGTAGGACTGCATGCTGAGAAACAGCTTCAAAGCTGGCACCTACAGGATATGAGAACCACATAGCAGCAAGTGGGGAAGATTCCATCAGGCAAATGTGGAGGACAAAAGACAGGAGGAACTTCGGGAAAGACAGAGGGAATAATGAAAGATATTCATTTATTATCTGAGAAATATATTTAAGTACTTTCCATGTTTGAATTCCCAACTTTGGTGTGAGAAATGAACAAAACAGAAAGCCTGTTCCTTTGTGGATCTTATGTCTAGGAAGAAAGGAACTTTCTAGAAGGGAGAGGAATGTGAGGCACCATGGCCCTACAGCTGGTACTGTTCAATCAAAGATTATAATCCCAGATATTTGATTACAGTTATAGCTGAGTTTCCATTCTTGGCTTCTGATTCTTATACAAAGATGACAAGAAGCATTTGGAGGGAGTACTAATCGTTGGGGTTGGAACATACTTTGCCTGTTCTCAGCATTCCCAGTACCATCTTCAGAATATTGGGCGACTTATTTACCCCACCAGGCTTCAGGTGTCTGATCTGTGACATGAGGCTAATGGTTTATGCTGTATGCTTACACTTGGGTAAACATACCATCTGTCCCTGGGCATACACAGTAATATGCCAGGGAGGTCAACCCAGAGACACAGGATAAATAGACAAGTGAACTTATGAGAATAGTTTGGAAAATTTATGTATAAATATTTTGCCTTGGAATGTAGAATTCTTTTGCATTTTTTAAGATTAAAAAGTCAAATGCCCAGATATTTCATGTTTTTGATAAGCTACTTCAGGCAGTAGTATTGCCACATTCATGAAAGCACTGCCTACATGTATTTCCAAGGAAAAGTTTTAAAAGAACTAACTAGACAATCTCATAGCTACTCCACCCACAGCCATGTGTCTGAGACCCATGATTCTTCTAATGGCTCGTCATTCCTGCGTCATTTAGTGCTTAGTTTTACCTCTCTCTATGAAAGAATTATTTAAGTAGATTGTCCCATGTTGCTTTCAATTCAACATAACTTTTCCAATTCAAAGAAATAACTTTTAAAAGAAAGTACTTATAAAATTTCTGATAAATACTAAATGGCAGTTTTGAGAGGGGGTGATGGAGAGTGGGGGGAATTAGTGTTCAGCACATCTCCTTAGCATTCCTTTCTTCTGTGTCTCAGTTTTCCTCAAGGTAGATACTTCTCTTTGTCACAAGAAAACGGCTACCAATGGCAACTGGGGTCCTTGTCTTAAGAAAGGGCTGAGGAGACAGCTCAGTTTCGTGCTTCCTATTATAGAATGATCACCTGAGTTTGATGGAGAAAGTGGAGACAGGTGGATCCCAGGGATTTTCTGGATAACCATCCTAGATTACTTGGCAAGTTATGGGCTACTGAGAGACCCTGTCTCAAAGAAACAAGTAGAAAGTAGTCAAGGAGTAACACTAGAATTTGTCCTTTTACCTCTATACACAGACAGACACACACAAAGATGACAGACAGACAGATGCATATATGTGTTCAAGGGCATGAAGAAAAGTAGAGCTTAACCGGAAGAAACGTCTTTGGAAGCACTGATGCTGCAGCACTGCCCCAGCCCATTCTCTCTTCCACTTCCTGGACACTCTGGAATGAGTGACCTCTACTCCAACCTGTTTTATGCCACCAGAGCCCAAAGCAACGGAGACAAGCCACTAGTGACGGAAATCTTTGGGTGAGACAAATTGAATCTTTCCCCTAAAGTCCATTGTGTGAAATATCCACCACTGTGCTTGAAAGCTAACTCAGCATTCTGAGCTGGCAGCTGACTAGCTTGTGAGGATGTCAGAAGCACAAACTTGACTCTCCTGTGCTTGTATTGCAGATCCTGACACACGTGAGCAGCCGTCCTATCCCACTCTTCTCCAGCGCTTTCCCGCCTTCTCATCCCAGTGCCCTTTCTCCTGGTGACCGAGAAAACATTTTTCTTTTAAATTCCACTCATGACGTTTCTATTATGCTTGTCATTTCACCATCCCCTGAGCTTTCCTTGTCACCCGGGTTCTGGCTCTACTGTCATGAATTTTTTTTCCTTTAGTTGTTTGCTCATTCGTTGGGACTTTGCTTCCTTTAGTGCTCATTTTGCTCATTTAGAATGCATAAGTTATTTGAAACCACACTCTACAAGGAAAGACATTGTGAACTACCCTCCCCTCCCCCACTGGTCTTTAAGCTTCATGCTTCCTTCCCTGAACTTTTTATGAACCCTGGATTTAGAGGGTTTTTTTTCTCCACTCAATCCCAATCAAAGGCACTGAAGCCCTACCTGATCTCATGCATTGACCAAAAAGAGGATTCAGAGAGCTACTAGAACATCTTTGCCAGAAAACAGGTTGAATTCTAAATGTAAAGCAAGGAAAAGTTCGTATAGCAACTTAACCCCTAGAGTCTGGTCTAATGTAGGACGGTGTGATCTTGTCCTCAACTTTATCCCATCCTCAGAGTCATTCTCCAACTTTTAGACCTTTCATTTCAAAAATGAAATGTTCCCTAACACGCAATGCATCGAGACCCTGATTGTTGTACAGGTATGACACTGCACTCCTCCTCAGCTCCCTCACTGCGCTCTGAGAGTTCCTGTCTGGATTTGTTGATTTATATGGATGTGGAAAGTCAAAGGAACAGAGGCAAAGCATCTTCACATCTTCACAGGAAGCAAAGGGAGAAGGGAAAAGCAAGAGACCAAGAACCAAACGTTAAACATTGGCAAACCATGAGAACCAGAGGAACAGAGAGGACAGAGAGAGCACGGGAGCTAGAATGCCTAACCCTCATAAGGTGACCTGAGGCAGAAGGCGGGCTGAAATCTGCACAGATGTGGTGTCATTCAATATTGATGATTTCACCAGAAACAAAAATAAATGAAATCTGCAAGATGGAGAGGCCGCCGAGACCCTTAGAATTGTCAAAGAAGGATAACAAAGAATCTGTCTGGCAGGTGATTGAGTATAAGTTGAACAAAGACAAAATGGCCTTAGATTGACAGAGAAATATGGCAAGAAAATGATAGTAGGCGCCCATTAAACAGAAGACCTATGAAAATCTACAAGCACTGTTTAAATTCCTAAGCAAAATCGCAAGTTAAGTTGGGGAACGTGATTGCATGTTTAGAAAGGATGGCTACTGTGTAAATCCTCTTTTAAATAGAGGGATGCAACTCCATGAGTTCAAACCTCAATATAAGAATTCTGGAAATAAAAATAACAAAGAAAAAATATACTGCATTGGCATTTTCCAACACTATCAAAATATTTCTTCCTTAACACAGTTAAATGACTACCAAGAAGCTTTGGATCTCCCAAACATTTGTTAAACTGTTATATAATACCATATATTGTCTATGCCGTATTCTAAAGGCTTCTTCTCTCCAAATAAAAGAGTCTGTTTGTATGTTTTGGTGGCTAAAACAATTGCCATTCTTGTTATTTAAAAAGTATAAATGTCGCCTAGATGATTATATATAAAGTCAGTAGCCACTGTGGGAAGGGGATGGGACCTCAGTAGGAGCAGTTAGGTCATTTGGGACTTACCAGTGTACCAAATCTCTAAAATCATGAGCTGAAACAGTCCATTTTTCCTCTGAATTGTTAATTATGGATATTTTTGCCAAAGACAGATATCTGACTAGCCTAACACTCACTGAGCATGAAGAATTCAGAAGGGAAGTAAAATTATCAGGAGTGGTAAACATATAGATATATTTAAGGGTAATGAGATATGATTAAATATTCCTTCTTTATACTATAAGCCAAAGGCAGAAAAGACCTACTGTTACTAACCACAGTGCAGCAACTATACAGAGAAGGCTACTAGCCAAAATTTTCTAAAGGCAATAGGACCAAGAAGATACAGTTTGTCATTTTAGAAGTCCATGAACATTTCACCTATGCAGGCATCACCAACAGACATTACCCACTATCCTACCATCCATTATTCCCTAAGTGTTTTTTATTATTATTATTTTCTAATTGTCTGGGAAAGGCAGCAAACTGGAAACTCTACTACTCAAATAACACATTCCTGTACTGAAAAGAAATCAGCAAGAGCGTTCACCAATAGCCTTAACTAATTCTTAAGAGGGATGAAGCCAAGCAGAGCTCCAAGACAGGCAGCACTCGGCTGATGTCTCAGGCACTGGGCACTGACACTTGGCTTATGCTCTCAGACAATAATTGGAACAGCAGGATAAAAATTTTGCATATACATAGGAAACAACATGAGTGCATTTGCCACTGGTTACCAGTGAGGCTTCCTGATAATGAACCTGCGATGAAAGAATCCCAACAGCCAGGCACTTCCACTTTTACTAGCCATCTTTCCTAAAGGTGATATCTTTTAGTGTCGGATCAGATTTCCTCCTGGATACTGAACTGAGTGGCTGAGCATAAGATTCTAGAGCAAACGAACTGCTGGTAAAGGGATCTAATCCTCTGGAATACTGTTGGCAGTGCAAATGAGGCTGATACCTCTCTTCCATGTGTTCTAGCAATCCATACACATGGCTAAGTATTGCCCCTCTTCCCAGAGGACCTACATGGGAGTTCAGGATCATCAACACATTGATTCTCCAGAGAAATCAAAATAAACGATGAGGTCACCTCTGCATAATTAAACTAAAAATAAATTCCATCTTGTATGAAAACCACTGTGGACACTTTTTTGTAAACATAACTCTGGTCTCAGGGAAGTAAAATGAACTGAGGATTTTGTTGATTTTGAAATGTGTCTTCCCTACTGAATGCATCTTATCTGACATTGAACTTCATCCTCAAAACATTTTAACAAGAATGCACACCTTAGCTATATCACTCAGGAAAAAATAATTGAGGAAGAACCCTATACCAGCCACTGATCTTGGATCTGGGGGCACAAAAATGAACTACAAGAAGAAAGTGGGCTCTCCACTCCTCTTATGATGCACATAAACCCATCCACTCTCACCCATGTATCTACCACATGCACACACAAGTCACATTTATCTGCCACATGCACACACAAGGCACATATATCTGCCACATGCACACACAAGGCACATATATCTGCCACATGCACGCACAAGGCAAGCGATACCTGCTTTCCTCCTTAACTATTCTAACAGCATCTGACATCCACAGTCACTAACTTCTATGATGTAAAATCGCAACACAAAACTGAATCACGTAGTAATCTGTGAGCCATTGATGGTTTTATCTGTAACAGGTTTTTCTTTGAATGATACACTGTTATCTTGCAGGTAGAGAGAATTCATGTTTTCATGCATCTTGTTTCAAATGTCATCTTTTTCTTGCCCTTGACCTGTTGTAAGAGACCTCTAAGGTCTACTAATGTAGCATTCAATATGAGGCTCACTCCTTACTTTTTTGGGGGGTTACATTTCACAGATCACAATTGCACAGAATTGCTTTCACCATGTGGCCAGCATGCTGCAGAGTTCCCACCTACAGTCCTTGCTCCTGTTTCACACATCGCCTAGAACTGTCTTTGTCGATATTCTGTTTAGACACGTTACCTTTGACACTGACTTTGGATGATGTTGCCTCCCCAGAACGTGCCCCGACCTTTGGATCTGTATGCCTAAGCAGTCATTAACCTTTCCCTTTCTTGGTGTTCCCACAATGCCTAACAAAGGACCACATTGATTAAACTTCCCAGATCTATTTCTCCATCTGAAAGGAGAGATGAAATCCTGGCCAATTTTGTTAAGATGGTCTTTCACAGTTCCCTTAATGTGAAAAACACTCAGAAATATCTGAAGAACAAACACTTGAAGGAATTTAACAACACAGCTCAATAAATCATAACAAAAAACGGCAAGTGACAGAAACTTAAGAAATTACCAAGCTCTTCTAACCATAAAAATATTGCTTAGCACAATACTTCATTTTTCAACAATTTTAATGCTATTTATTTATCTCCTTGTTATAACAAGTTATCAAACACAAGTAAGTGCTTGTTTAAACTTGAAAAATCCTACAGGGATCATGGAAGATGGAGGAAACACAGTAAGTAACTGAGCAAATATGTGTTGTGAGATTTACCCTCTGCCCAGGAGACACCAGAAAGAACTTCATTAGCTAAGATCTTCCTTCATCTATGAGGTAATGAAAGGGGAATTGGCAAAGCCCTCAAGCAAGGAAGTGGGTGACATCAACTTTATCCTGAACAATTTAAGTCTATCTACAATGCCATGCCCTCCAGAAGGATTCAGTAAAAAGATGAGTTAATTATTCATTTAATTTATCACTCATTTATATCCTAAACAGCTGCCCCTTTAACAAAGGCATGAACTTGAACTCTGAACGTGGGAACTCTCTAAATAGTCAGGAGGTTTTGCCTCAATTACTTGTTACTTTCCTGTTCTAAACCAGCTGTCTCATAATAAAAATCATAAGGCAGTTTTGAAATGTCTCTGTTGCATAAATAATGGGCCTTGTCTTTGTCCCAGGTTCCAAAGACAGAACTACTATATCTTTGGTGTTTCCCAAGAGATAAAAGTATATTTTTAATTTGTCTTAAGATCTCAGACCACACATAAATTTCTGCTTATGGAAGAATTCCCAGTGGGTACTACTTTGTTTTCATATCTAAATGAGCCAGGAAGACAAACTATGCAATTAGAGGGGGCTTTGAGCCAAGAGATATCCACTGACTTCTGGGGACAGAAGAGGGGATACAAACTGAGGTCAAGGATACAGCTAATTCAAACACATTTGAGTAATAGATCCCCCATAGTTCTTCTAAAAGTTGGCCACTGCGGTCCTGGGAGGTCCTAGCCAGGGAAGTGAACACACCAATGTGTCCAGATGGCAACATGTCATGATTCCAGGGGAGCACTTGGAAGTTCTATGCTTGGCTCTATGTAGCTCTTCGTTTGGTTGGCTCTTGTTTGCAGCCATGTTGTAAGAATGTAATAGGCATAGTGCTTTCCTGAGATTAGTGGGACATTCTCATGAAATCAGACCTGTAAGGTGGGAGAACTTTCAAACTCATAACCAGTTGAGTACACTGCTGGCCTGAGGACCACCAGTTACTAGAGGCATCTGACATGAGATGGGGGTTGTTGGGAACTCTTCAGTTAACTTCTGGAATCTGGGCTAACCCTGAGAGGAGGGGCGGCCATCAGTAGGGCTGTAGTGGAGCATTACACTGCCCTGACGGCAGAGCACGTGTCCATTCGGCATGAATAAAAAATGGTGTGTCTGTAATCGCAGAATGTGTGTCTAGCACTACCTTCAGTTACTTTCCCATTGCTCTGCCTGACAAAAGCAGCTAAAGGCAGAAAGTGTTTACTGTGGCTTTTGTTTCCAGAGGGATACAGGCCATCGCAATGGGGAAGATAGGGCATCAGTCAGAGAGGACATGGCAGCTGAAACAGAAGGCTACTGGGCCACATTGCATCTGTCTTCAGAAAGCCAAGAGCAAACAGGAATGGTGGCTGAATTGTATAATGCCTCAAGGCCTGTTCCTAGCCACGCACTTCCTTTATCAAGGCTCCACCTCTTAAAAATTCCATGATGTTCTTGAATCAGTTGAGGACCAAATATTCAATATGTAAGCCTGTGAAGGCCACTTCACATTCAAATTGTAACTGGAGCCAAACCTGTTGTTCTATACATAGGGTCTAAAACAAGCAACACAACAGAGTGTCCATTCTCTCACACTTGCTCTATAGTTCCTGCTATGTTCTTGCTCTATAGCTCCTGCTATCTTCATACAGCTACCATAGTTCTCAGTGTGCTTCCCACCCTCTGGGTCCTGACCACTCTGGGGGTCAAATGACCCTTTCACATCAGATATCCTGCATATCAGATATTGCATTATGATTCATAAAGTAGCAAGACAGTTATGAAGTAGCAACAAAATAATTTTATGTTTGGGGTCCCAGCATTAGGAAGGTTGAGAGCCACTGCTCTAGACACAAGCTTTTCTGGCTTCATTTATTAGCAATGGCAAGAAGACAACTATAAAAGCCTGACCACTGCTGTTGTTCTACCTAAGACACCCTTCCCCTAGTGGGCCTACTAATTTCCTCTAAGCTTTGTAAAAGGAAAAAACTCATTTTTGTTGATCTTCATTGGCCTAGACTTGCTTTCTTCTTTAATATCAACCCCCATCCCTTACATATGGCCATCTTCTTTGAATTCCCCAAGAGAATGCTAACTTCTTGAAGGCAGAAAGTGATGGCTCTTAGCCAACGACTTACCTTCAGCATTTAGAGAAGCACATGATAAATAAATAAAAGGTTTTTACTAAACTAGGTATATGGATCGATGATTTGTTTTCCTGAAATCTGGTAGGTTCGGAAGCTTCGTTAAGAAATCTACATGGCATTTCCTATAACAACTCTAAAAAAAATGATTACCCCCAATCCAAAAGAGAAGCTGAAGAAAGATTAAAGAGACAGGTAACAGAATGCCAGGGATTGTAGCCAGATGAAGGACTTCTAGAGTGTTGAGGATAGCAAACATGGAAGAATGAAGGTGTTGGTAAGAAGTGAAGAGACACAAGAGAAAGTCAGACCACTGATGTTAGAATTCTCAACGACAATACAGGAGGTGGAAATCTCTAGCAGCAAGTGTTACACTCATTCAGAAAAGGGAAAAGTTACCCAGCCAGTCACAGCAAAGTTAACAGGAAATAAGTCCTACAAAGCAAATCTCAGAAATGTTGGAAATTGCAGAGAAACAATGGTTTGAAACAACTGACCCTGACCTGTACAGAAACCACCAGACCATAAAGAAAATTAAGTCACTGAAAACTGGCCAGTTTGAAATCAGCTGTGTTATGAATGTCTAAGAAGCATCCTGGACATCGAAGATGGTGGACAAATCGCATTTCACAGCTTGTTAATAGTTTTATATTAATTGCACTTTGAAATGACCATTTAATTCTGGATGTACTCGGCTAAACAGATTGTATAATTAAATTTTATATCATGTATTTCTACTTACTTGTCCATGTGGTAAGCAGAATATTTAAATGACACATGGATGCTATCATAGCATCTCTGTGAGTTGTATTCATACAGGAAAACTGTGAATGCGTAAAGAGTTCTGCCCCTTTGATTCCAGCCCTCAGGAGAAGGACAATGAAGAAAGGTATTCCCCTTAGAGAAGTTTGCCAAGAAAGAGATAGCTAAGAAAAAAAGTGGTTTTGACATCAGGAAAGATATAAAAACACATTGGAAAAAAAGTTGTGAGAGGAAGGTTGATAGGGTCCATTAGCAGGAAAAGTAACCACTCTGCAGTTTCTCTACTCTATGCCAGCTTGAAAGCTAAGAGCTATTAAATCAGTTAAAACTGACTACATTTTCGTAGGTGAACAAATGAAAGAACTGTCAAATTATAACACAGTGATCCCTAAGCATCTATCGGAAACGTCATGTTTCCTGGGCACTAGAGATCTACAAATGAATAATTTGCTGCCCTCGTTAACCTCAGTAAGAGAGGTAATTCTGTAAAAGTAGATACAGTCCAATACATATCTTCAAAAATACTGTAAGTTTTGAGGTCACAGCTTCGAGTAAAGCCTACACACTTGACATCGTGTATGCTACATTCCAGCTGGGGCCTTTGCTAAGAAAATAGTCTACACAGCACAATTTTGGTTCTTGTTACAAAAAGGGTCATTCTCTCACTGAAGAGCTTTTATTCTAAGAAAACACATTATGTTGGGTAATTTGAGTCATTCAAGAAGAGGACCGACCTCTCACTGTCTCCATAAGACCTGACTTGCCTGTAGGCAAATGTGTGGTGCATCCCCTCTCTCTCCCTCTCTCTAGATTTTTTTTGAGACAAGGTCTCTCTACATATCTTTGACTGTCATGAAACTTAGTAAGTAGACAAGGCTAGCTTTGAACTCAGAGTTCTGTTTGCCAATGCCTTTGGATATTGGAATTAGAGGCGTGCACCATCATGCCAGGCTTTGTAGTGCATTATCTTGATTAATGGATTACACGGGAAGACCCAGCACACTGTAAGTATTATCACCAGTAGGCAGGTGGTCTTGGATGGTATAAGAATGCCAGCTGAGCCAGCCACAGGGAGAGAACCAGGAAGCAGCATTCCTCCATGGCTTCTGCTTCAGTTCCTGCTGTGAGTTCCTGCCCTGATACGCTTTGATAGTGGAGTATGATTGGAACTATAAACCAAATAAACTCCTTTTCTCCCTAATTGATTTTTGACATTGTATTTTATTACATCAATAGAAACCCTAACTAAGAAATGTTTGCGAGGGAAAACATTTGTAAGAATCAAGTAAAATAAAAGTTTGCAAATCTAGGTAGCTAGCTAGCTATCCCCCACCCATTTCAACTACAACTGTGGACAATTCAAAACTTAGCAAATATCAGGTTATGGGGATGCAGGGCAGTGGGGGCAGTGTCACATAAGTGTGTACAAAGTTCTGGGGGTTCATGCCTAGTACCATAAGAAAAAGAATAACAATGCACAGTCTCTTGTTATTTTAGATGTATTTATATAAAGCAAATGGCACACAGTACCTGTTTTCACTATGTTTAAAATTCCACATAATTACAAAGGAGACTAATTCATTCTCTTGATTCTTTTAAAATTACTTTTTTGTGGAGAGACCTAAAGAAGAAACTAATATTTCACATATTTTCTGAGTATTAGTTTGACTTTTATTCATTTTAGATTTTTGTTTTATTTTTAATTATATAAATATGCTTAATTTATATTTAAAAGAAAATTCTTAGCATAAGACTTTTAGGTTCTTTCTTTTGAAGGCACCAAGCAAAAGGGAAGATAATGATGATGACTTGCATATGTGTAAAGTGGGCACACACATAATGGTTTGAGCTGAGAATGAATTGTCTTGGGTTCCTCCTAGTCAGAAAGGCCCTGGACAGAAAGAAACATAAGGCATTAGAATTGGAGGCACCTAAATCCAAATCTAACTTTCATCACTAATTATGGTATTGTGAATCAGATTCTTAGATCTTCAATTTAATCACCAAGAAAATGTAGGCAAGAGGCTGCCCATGTCCAGTATTATCAAAACTGAGTGAGAATTCCAGGACTAGGTAAATATTGCTTGGTAACAGACGTCCTCAGACCCTCCTCTTTACCCTAACCCCCCCTCTGCTACCCCCACATGGCTTTGCTGCCTGCCTCCTCCCTCCTCCAACAGTGACTAAATTATACCAGCCTATAGACCCTTCCTGATATCATCCCCTACTTAATCAGTTCTATAGTGTTAAGAAACAAGTTTTAATGATGTCGCTGTGATTATCAGCATGAGAAACGGTGCATAAATGTCACCCACTAAATCTCAACAAGCTAAATTCTAGTAGACTAGTGTGTTCTAAGATCCTTACATGATATTTTGTCTTTATCAGAAAAAAAATTATCTTCTATGGAAAGAAGTGAGATATCAATTAAAATTTTTATTTTGTCAAATTTTTCCAATGTTGCTATTGGTCTGTTTCATTTGAGAAAATATAAATTTTTATCAAAAAGTTCCTAAATTGAGTGTATTTTATTAAAATAAAGAATGCATAGAAAAAAGGTTAACAAGACCACACAATATAGTTCATTGGATTTCAAAGAATCCATTCAGGACAACTTAGTATTTTATATAAATTTATGGCTCAAGATGTTCTTAGGAGAATTATTGCATAGGCTCTTTCCCTCTATTTGACCAAGCTCACCCTGGAACCCCAACCAAATGGCTTACTCACATGCAACAAGGTCTCCATCAGAAGACAGAAGACGGCAAATGCCAGGGAGGGTGTGAAGAAGGGAGAACCATTAATATTGGCGAAAAGATGATAAATAAAGCTACAACAAAGGCAGGGTGGAGGCTTCTACAAAGTTATAATAAAACTACCATATGATCCAGCAATCCTACTCTTACACACAGAGCCAAAGAAAACGAAAACAGTTTAGAGAGACATATGCATCCCCACTGTCATTGGACCACTGCTCACAGTGGACAGACAATGGAAACAAGCTGAAGAACTCTGGGATGGTTTGCATAATGAAGGAATAAAGAGAATGTGGTGTGTACACACACACACACACTGAAATCAGGTTAGGATTAGGATTATAGTATACAGAGAGAGAGAGAAACTGAAATCTTGTTAGGGTTAGGGGTTAGGGTTAGTATATACATACATACAAACACACACACACACATACACTGAAATCAGGTTAGGATTAGGATTATAGTTAGTATACACACAGAGAGAGAAACTGAAATCTTGTTAGGGTTAGGGGTTAGGGTTAGGGATAGTATATACATACATACATACATACACACACACAAACACACATTGAAATCAGGTTAGGATTAGGATTATAGTTAGTATACACACAGAGAGAGAAACT
>LOJH01001097.1:13174-31550 GCA_001685095.1 Ellobius talpinus | reverse complement strand
ATACAGTTTCTGTGTGATTATTTTGTGGCTAAACTAGCTGGGTGGCTGGGATGAACAAGCAGGCCTTCCCTTTCAACAGGACAGGGTGATATAGATATCCTATTGAGAGGCTATAATGTTAAGTCTTCTTTGGTGTCATAATGTCATCTAGTGACATTACTGCAATTGCTAGTTACCATAGGACTCATTTGAATATCAGTGTATAAATTAGTGAAAACCTCCTTATTTTTCCTATATTATATTTGGTTCATTAATGGAACTTAGTCCTAGAATGAAGAGTTTGTTTATACTTGTATTCAGCATATATCTTCTTTGCTCTGTTTTCTGTTTTTGTTCTCAACAGGCTCTCATGTACCTGTGGCTGGTCTCTAATCTAGTCTACTCCATAGCAGGGACTAACTTTGATCTTCTTGCAATCACTTCCCAACGGTTGGGTTACAGGTAGGAACCACACTAAGATCTACCTAAATTCTTTGTTTTTCTAGTTTTAAAAGATCGATTTACTTTTATTTTATTTGTATGATTTTTTTTTTGCCTGCACACATGGCTGTTCACTATATGTGTACGATGTCGAAGGAAGTCAGAAGTCCCTGGATCTGGAGTTAGAGATGGCTGGGAAGCACCATGTGGGGGCTGGAATCTACTCCTTGGTCCTCCGGTCCTCTGCAAGAATAGCCAGGGCTCTTAGCCACTAAGTCCTCGCTCTGGCCCCAGGTTCTGTCTTCTTCACAATTAATATTTTGAAAGCATTCTTTTTTATTGCAGCTATAGTCTTTATGCCAAACAATTTTAGGTTTTGCTCTGCTGCCTTGCTCACTAATCTCTTTTCCACACGTTGCTCGGGTTCCTCCTGTGGAATGCCTGAGTTGGCGAAGCCATCACTCTGCCTTAGCTCACAGTTCAGCATGGTGCACATTGACTTGAGCGTTTGGCCCACTTCACAGGACTCATTGTTCAGCTGAGCTTATCTCCTAGTCTTGGCTCGTCCCTGCTCCTTTGCTTTCCACTGTGGAATTCCAACATACCATTAAGATGAAAACACCCAGTGATGATAACAGAAAATCTGGAGAACAAAGCACATTAAGAGGAACTCTGGGACAAAAGTCTACGATGAAATTCCGTATGCAGTGAAATGGAAATGAGTTTTAGGAATGGCTAATATGTACCGGGGAACTGATGGAATTAGGAAAATGTATGCTATCCCCAGACAGCACTACGTGGGATCACTGATGGTGTCTGTGCACAAATCAAGGACACTGAACATCTCTGCCATCTGAATCTGGTCTGTATTCCTACATATGTGTGATTATTTAGTGCGAACATCAGAGGGGGTTTTCTCAGAGTGCTGTCAGAGACCACTGAGTAAGGATTCTGGGGGCCGTAACGTGATAAATGATAAATGGGTACTCTTTTTATTTTAATTATTGGACGGGATGGTGATTGACTGAGTCTTCATGTTGTGTGAATGTTCATGTTTTACATTTCTTTGCCCTTTTGATCTTCTTTGTTGGTCTAGTTTCCCCAGGACATCTGAACTCAGGTTCTTCAGAGTTTAATATCAACCCTGATGTTGCTGGTGTGTCTTTCATTACCACTAGACAGCGGCATTATTTGGTGCAGATGGTAGAAACACTATCTGTGCAAGATAAATTACATGTTGTAATTTCAACCAGCCAGAGCAGGTCACTGTGATATACACACACTTCACCTAGTGTTTCCAGAATTCCACAGACCTGCTGAGTCTCTTTCTCCCGTCTACACTCACCCGTGTTCAGAACCTGGGGGCCAAACTCTGAAATTCTACTGAGAGAACAAGGACCCTAGATAGTGTGTAAAGAAAAATAGTGTCAAGCCAAGCAGAAAACTCGTGCCTCTAACAGTGGTTTGAAGCTGCCGTGTGATAGACAGTTTTCCTAATAAAGCACAAAAAATATTTGCCTACCCTTGGAAAATAACACCTTCCATAGACAGGTTGTTAGTGTGAAAAATAGGCTTCGGGTTTCTGTTCTCTGCTGTTGGAGTTTTGGTTGTATCAAGTCTCTGAAGAGCATACCTCCTCTGAGAAAGCTTATAAATCTATGACCTTAAGTATCAAATAAGGCTTTCAAGTTGGTAGATGGACTTTTTGGGGAGTTCTTTCTCCATGTTTGAAAAGCAAATCTATGTGTTTCTGGCACGCAAGCCCCTCTGATGAGCCCACAAAGACATAGGTTTCATATTTCCTGTGAGCTGCTGATTTATAGGCCCCTCATAGGTGAATGGGGGGTTTCAAGGTGTGCTTGGCTGTGATTAATGAATCTCACAATCTGTGGTTTATCCTTAGGAAGTATTAATTATATAATATAATGATCTTTAAAATCTTTAGTGCTTCTCTACCACCATGCTCTCAGGAAACATGTTGATGGTAATATTGTTCATTGATTTCAAACTGATGAGTATCAGAATTCACTGAGTTGTGATAGATAGATGTAGAACATCAGCTACATGTATCTATGAGATGAAACTATACTCTAGGAGAACCTCTCAAAGTGGCTCTAGTCACATATTTAACATAAGACTTAACTTTGGGGAGGTCACAAATGTTTGTTATTTCTATTAGGGTTTCTTTTATTTTATGCTAATATTAAAACATTGTATTTATAGGTATATTGATCAACAAAAGATTGAAAAAACATAATAAAAGTAAAATACTTGTAACAAATGAAGCTTATTTTCTGTGTTCCTTTGATTAAGTTACTTTAATATTTCATAAAGAAATATTTCTGATTTAGAAATAAGGCAAAAGATATGTATATATTTATATATATGAAGATATAAAGATATATACATATATGGTGGTAATAATACCTAACAATTACTTAATATCTATTCTGCCTATGGAATTGGCCTCAAATTCATAAATCACAGTTACGATCACATTACTTTGTATTTTAATGCACTGAGAAATATTCTTTAAAACTACAATTTGTTTTATTTTACGTGTATGAATGCTATGCCTACATGCATGTCTGTATACCCTGTGTGTGTCTAATGCCCATAAATATCAGAAAAGGCCATAGGATCTCTTGGAGCTGGAGGCATAGAAGGTTGGGAATCATGATGATTGCTTATGCTGGGAATAGCAGCCAACTCCTCTGCAAGAACAGCAAGCGCTCTTAACCACGGAGTCATCCCTCTAGACCCTGGGAAATAGTCCTTATAAAATTGGCAAATAGTTTCAATAGAATTATACTCATAATTTATTATTTTTATCACTTATTCAACTTCAATTGCAATCCATCTGGGCAGAAACGTTATGTTCAGTGTTTTCAGGGCTTGGTCCTTGGTGATTCTGTTGTCCAATTAAAAGCAAATTATGCAATAAATTTGGATGGAAAATATTTATTTATTAGTATTAGAAGAAGAACAGAGGGCAACAGGGTTGGAAGGAACTTGAAAATATAAGGAATGCATTTTATAAAAATTTCTAGTGGTGATATATGAATCGCTATAACATTATTAAAGCTAACATCTGAGGACTGCAGTTCAAAGGAGCATTAATCAGCATGTAGTTATGGAATTTCTTCTTTGAGTAAACTACTGAACTGGATTCTTTAGATCAGGGTGGTATTCTTTCTAGGTATAGGATTAAGGTCTATGAATTTTTTAGATAGAGTCTCACCATGTAGTTCTGGAGTCCTGGAACTCACTCTGCACACGAGGCTGGCTTCAAACTCGGAAATTCTCTCCTCTCTTCTCTCTGTCTTCCCAGTGCTGGAATTAAAGCCACCCAACCCACCACCACCCAGCATAGATCTACATTTTTTTGTTTGTTTCTTGCTTTCATTTATACATAGTATTTTGAAACAGAGATGCAAAAGCCAATACTGAAGGGGATGGGCTGTGGAGAGGACAGCATTTGGAACTGGGAGTCCAAAGACCAGCTTCGTCACATGGTTTTCTTCATTTGTTCTAAATTAGCCAACTAGGAAGCTAGAGCCTGAAAGAACCCCACCTGTGCTGAGCTGAGTTCCTGTGTGAGAAAACCATAGGAAGCCACTCTGCTGTTCCGGAGAGTTCAGAGTCCAGAAAGGGTGGAAGTTACTCCTCAGCCAGTGGAAGAGGAGAGCTGGGGGTGTCCCCCACCATCACAGGCAGAAGACAGCTTCTAGGTGCATTCCCCTCACTCTGAACTCTGACACAGGCCTGAGGGACAAGGATACAGTAACTAACTCCTGGACTGGCTCCCTCTCCTTCCTTCTCTCATGATTCCAAGTCTCTCATTCCTATTCTTAGCATCTGTGCTTAATGCAAGCTCCTGTATCTGAATCCATTCTTAAGATATTATTTTTGGGGGTAGAAATCTCATATTAACATACAGCTTCACTCAATAAGTAAGCATCCAAACACACACACACAAAACAAAAAACAAACAAACAAAAAAACAAAACAAAACAAAATATTGCTGGGAATCAAGAGACATCCTAGCATCTTGGGCTCTGGCTCAGGCTTTATTGGTGATGGTTGCATGGTGTTAAGGGAATTGCTTTCACTCTTTTTTGCTTTGATTTCTGTGCTTAGTGGGAATAAACACAGAACCTATGAGAGTTTGAGGCCAGCCTGGTTTACAAAGTAAGTTCTAGCGCAGCTAGGATTGTTACACAGAGAAACCCTGTCTTGAAAAAAAAAGAGAGTACCTGTATTATTAGTGTTGCTGTGATGACTAAATAGAACATAAATGATAACTAGTGCTTGAGTTATTGTAATAACAGGCTGAAAACACTTTATTAATTGAAAGAACTTATAATAATATTAGATATGATAGTATCACAGTATTCTAGAGGTTACGATATTCCAGGAATATACTCTTTGCAGGCTCTGTGTGTGCACGCGCACGTGTATGCACGCGCATGTGTGTAGGAATCTGTACATGTGCATGTGTGTGTTGTATATGGGGCGTATTGGTCAGAAAGTGTGAATGTTGGTGCACAGAAACCATGATGCACACATGGCAGTCAGAGGGGAGCTTTGGATCTCTGCCATTGCCTTGTTTGGGGAGAGTCTCTGTTGCTGTTCCCCTCTGTGTATACCAGGATATGTGTCCTGCCTCTGCCTCCCATCTCCCAGTAAGAGCACTGGGATTAAAGGAGTGTATTTTACTAAGGTTCTAGGGTGAACTCTGGTTCTCACAATTCTGCCACAACCACTCTCCCTTCTGGGCCACATCCCCAACCGTCTTTCTAGACTTCCTAGGGCAAAGTAATGCCATGCCTCCTCCAGCTTCAAGCAGTTGTTCACAGCCCTTGCCTTCAAGAGTTTACTTACCCCTTCCTCAAAACACAGAACTCAGCTTGCTCTGCCACACCCCATTGCTCATGGACCTTCTCTCTCTTACTGAGTCTCTCCTACATGTCTCTCTCCTACTTAGTACTCTTCCCATACCATGACCTTTAGGTAACAATATTTGGAAGGTCCTTTTGTCACATAATGAGACTTACAGTCCTATGGGTTGCAAAGTGTGCATATGTAGAGAGTTGTTAATATTTCCTACCATGCCTATCAAGTTGATGGAATACAAGTCTCTGAGTTTCAGGTTGATCACCCTTTACAATCATACCATCATGAGCATAAGAAGATCAAGCAAGAATTCTCTCTCTCTGTCTCTCTTTCTCTGTGTCTCTGTCTCTGTCTCTCTCTCTTCTCCCCATGGAGTCTCACTATGTACCTCTGGCTGATCTAGGACTTACAATGTAGACCAGGTAGGCCTTGAGCTCACTGAAGCTGGTCACATTCTAATATGTACACATAATATGCATATCAGATAATGTGATAGAATAAGGATGGCCCAGAAAGCATATAAAGAGGAACACAAAATCCTATTCCCATACTCTTACACATGTGGTCTGTAGATATAAACATATGCATTCGTGATACTACCTATAGATATACACACACATGCATAAATACTCACTGATACACAAAAATACTCGTAAATACACATTCTCACACATAAATACATGCTGTCTATCTATACATGTATACACATGAGCTGCTTAGACATACACAATTGCTACCTTAGTTTCTTGCCATGCTGCTGCAGTTTGGTATTCTGACAACAGCAACCTGCAGGAGAAAGGCTTTATTCTGGGTACACAGTTCAACGAACATTTTGCCTGGGGAGTCAAGGCTGTAAGAACTTGAAGCAGTCAATCAGTTGCATCTACTACAATCTGAAAGCAGGGACAGAATGGAAGGATCCTGCTGCTTAGCTCCATTTCCTTAACACAGTCCAGGACCACACAGGGCACGGCACCACCCACAGTAAACGGGTCTCAAGGTCATGCCCTACTTACCAGGGGATTCTAGGTCTTAAGTTAACAACTGGAATTAACATAATTGTATCACTATATAAGTACATAAATACTATCTATATTCATACACATGTACATATACATAAATACCATATACATGCATGTATAGTTCTATATATGTATAACCATATATGCATATGATCGAGAATAAGGACAATTAGGCAGCCATGTGTTAACAGGGTCAAGATGAACGCCTAGATTTTGAGCAGAATAAACTTAAGGTGATTCAAAATGTGGAATATATAGTTTACAAAAGGTGAAAAATTGTGAAGAATTTTGTGTGCCCACTAAATAAGATTTATCTCAGCTTCATAAAGTTTGTGTTACAATATAAAAACTGAAAAATAAAGTTCAAGTGGAGGGTTTTTTAGTATAAGTAGTTTTGAAATATGTGACTAAAATTGGCAGTCCAGAGTCATGGTCAACTTTATGTTTTCCTGGCGAGAACTAGAAATGAAATCATCAAAAGTGTATCCCAGAAGTCTATTTACATTAGCCCTTAAATCTAGTTTTGGTGGACCACTGAGATCCGGATCCATGCCACTGTGGTATGTGATGTGTGCACCACTTCCATGTGAAAAAAGAAGTAAATAAAGCCGATTGTCTCCATTTCCCAGAAGGCTTTAGAAAGCTCAGGCATTGATAAAATCCACCCGGGGAGAGGAACAAAATCTGTGCTGGTAAGCACTTCCCTCTCTGTGTAAGGAGTTCATTCATCCCTTTGTTCCATTGCTGGAGATCCAAGAACAGGGAGGTTCTGCCTGAGAGCTTTGCTTCAGAAAGAAGAGCCCTCACAGCCCTCGAGTGCACTTGGAAGTTAGCGTATGCCAATAAGGGTGAACGATGCATGCTTTGCTTTCAAGTCTCAGAAAGGAAGGGCCTATCAGGACTTACTATGAATTATATCATAAATAATAAATTTAAAATGTTTTTCCCGTAGTAGCCACTTATTGGTGGAACTATTTCACTTATTCTTGTTCTTAACCATCTCCTGAATTAACCCAGTGTTTATACCAAAATGATTTTCTTTGGTGGGGTCGTCTGTGCATGTATAATTCTTCATCAAGCGCTTCCTGCCATCTGCTTCAAATTTTATTTCCCATGTATGCTTTCTTGTTCCGTCATCTGCATTATTTGGGGACTGATGCTTTTTTCTGAGTCGTTTCCAAATTGCCAGGGGTTTGGGTGTGTGAAGCAAAACCAAACCCTCACATTGAACACTGTGGGCATGAGTGAAAACTAGTTCACTTTAAACATTTTATACGGAGTTTGTCAAGTCAGGTTCAGCCAGTCTGGCTGTTTACTAATATTGATCTGGTTTTAATGCCAGCCTCTTCTCACTGCATGATGGTGACACATGATGCTGGGAGTGAGTTTATCACTGATATCTCATTCAGGGCTCCCCTGACTTCCTGGTCCTTGCCATCTCTGTGGAAAGAATTGAAGTTAGTCACATAGTATGCAGTGCATAAGACAGGCAGAGCTTAGTACTGTGAAAAGCACAGAGTCATGAGGAGTGAGGGTAGGCACTGACCCAGGGGACCAGTGAACGAGCTTCCATGTTATAGGAGAAGGCCTTTGTAGGGCCTTTTTTGTCTCTCCACTAAAAAGCATCCTGATTGATAGCAACTTTATATGGTTTATGACCACAGAACCTAGTCCTCTGATCAGTAAATAGAGTCCTGAAGTTCTAGTCCTTGTTTATAAAGGAAGAGTCCAGCTACACTAATTTTCATGCTATTAATATCGTGCTAGCTACCTAAAAACACATCCTCAAGAGGTGATACTCTACAAACATCCAGGAGATGGGCATCAAGTTACTATGGCTATTTCCAGCTTAAATGGAGCACAGTAGGACTTGAAGTCTCGACTCTTGCTGACTTTCAGGCCTGACAAGATGATCAAGAGGATTTAGACACATGGATAAGCTCCAGGAACATCTGAGGGCTCATCATAAGGAGAGGAGATTAAACAGTAGTTAATGTCCAAAGACTAATATGATCAATTTTAAAATTCAAGTGGACTACTCCAGCACAAAACTCTTGAGATCTAGTTTCAAATGTGTGTGCTAAAAGAGGCGGTGGTGTCTGGCATGTTTGATTCTAGTGCTGCAGGCTGGAAAACACAGGGGAAATGGGAGAATTCCCAGGGTCATATACAACATTCAATCTTGATAATGCCACAAGTCCCCCAAACACCCACTCTGAGTAGCTATGAGACTAGCTAAAGCCACATGAATTTTGTATAATTTCTTTCCCCTCTAAAATCCCCCAACTCTGAATTTTACAATCAAGATAAATTCCCTAGGGTTTGTCAAATAAAGCCATTTTCATCTATTTAGTAAGAGTTTTAACATACCCAATTATATCCCCTGGTCACATAGGTAGAGTAAGAATTGAGTGTAGATGATCTTGCTACTGGAAAACACTTCGGGTTCATTGAGGTCCTCACACAGACAGGGGAATGATTTTGGAGTTTAACCTGTTGCCCCTGGATCTAAGGAAACCCTTGCGGACATTTGCAAATCCACCTGCCCAGTAACCAGGGCCAAGGGTGAGCTTCTGGGTGCTGTTAGGGGCCATTTAACACATTTTTATCCCTATTTTGATTTAGAAGAACTACACTGGAACAAACCATTTTGAAGGATAAAGGACAAGGACGTTTTGACAGCAGTCAGGAGAGATCTATCCTAGATATTGGTTGCTACTGCGATACACTTGAACTTAGCTTTTAATGTCCCCACCACAAGGGTGCCATCTGGCTTATACTAATCTTTGTGACTTTTGTTGAAGTTACCTATACACACTGATTCAAGATTTTAAAATGTATCCTGATATCCAGAATTATTTCTTCTACGTTGTGAAAGGAGTAGCAGAAGTGAGGCCTAACTGGCATCCATAGGAACCTGCTTGCCTGCTCTTTTGAAAAGATCTTTCTCGGTCCTGTTAATTTGAAACTGATTTAGTAGGTCATTAGGAAACACTCTATCCTGTAGCCAGGTTTACAATGAAGAACTAGCTCTGGCCTGACTAACATAGTTATGACTGGTTCCCATCATTCCCCGGAAGCAGGACACCTCACCACGGGAGTCTGGAATCTGCAGGCATTGGGCATGAGCAGGAGTCCACAAACCTAGCAATTTCCTTGTTTGCTTTCTTGAACATAATCTTGGTCCTGGAAAAGGAATGAATGTGTTTTCATCTTGAGCATAAGGGAGAGAGTGAGGTTGACAGAAACCAAAGACAGCGAATAGTAGCTTTTTAGTGAGCAGGAACAACTTGACTTTTTGCTACTTTGCACAGGTACTAATCACGAGTGTATTTTCTTCCCCCAGAGCACATGGAAGCTTTCTAGTTTCCCCAGGACCATCTCCCTCACAGGATTTGACTTGGACTAATGCATACAGTTGTTAATTCCAGGGACTTTAGTGGCTCTTCTTTTCCTAAGGATAAAACAATGTTTGAAGAAAAATTGTTGCTAGGGAGCCTGGGAATCATGTTGCTAGGTGTGGCATGCGTGATGACCATTATAGAATTTCTTTGACTGATGGGGGCCAAGTTCTACAAGTATCCAAAAATCAGATGCAGCATGCCTTGCCTGGCATCCGTTTCCCTGGCTCAGAGGAGCCAACCTTCACTTTCTCACAAGTGTACAATCGCCTTTCTCAGATACAGGAGTTCCTGAAGTTCTCTGAGCTCCTGAAGAGATCAAGAGAAAAGAAGCGGCCACAAGTCCTGCACAGGAAGTACTGAGGACCAAGATTGGCAACTGCAGAGTTTTCCCCTCAGGACTCAGTTGGTATTTTGTGCAGAACAAACACAGAGAGACCCACCATTTGGTGCAGGGAATCGTTGAGTTGGCCTGGCCAAGTTGCCTTGAGGGGTATGCATCATGGGTTTTCAGGTTAGAGTTCATGGTGCCTGGGGCACCATGTGCCTTCCAGTTCCTGACGAACCTACACATTCCCTCAGGCAGTGAAGCATTCAGGCTGCTTTGTGCTTCTCTGTCTGTTCCCTTAGAAGTCAAAGAAGCATGGAAGCCTGACAGGAGAGTTTGTCTTAGATATTAATCTGTACCCTGTATAGCTTGCAAGCATCATCACATCCCGGCACCTACAACTGTATTAATCCTGGCAATTGTCATTATATTCTGTTTCTGATGAAGGTACAAAAAGTCTGACTGCTCTCATTAAAATGGCCACATCTTAAGTTTTGCTGTGGACACTCCAACTGGCATAGTTTCTTTCCTCAAGGCCATATCAGGCGATTTTGACCCAGTAGTTAAGCGTGGGCGCTCCCAATTTGGGATCTGAAATGAACTCTTTACTCGGATCTAGACAGTGAGCTAAATGCAGGAGACAGACAACTGGGGCAAGACTGAGTGACCTGAAGCGTAGAGTACCCCAAATAGAGGGCCAAAGAGAACCAGTAGCCTAGCACAGACGTGCACCCCTAGAGAACAGCTGTAAGCTCAAAGGACATGGAAAATTCACAGTGTCAATTGAAAGGATGAAGTCCCAGCTGTAGTTAGGTGGAGACACCAAGAGATGCTTCCAGTGTCCTCCGCTTGGCTCCTCTTTGCTTACCAGTCATTGAAAGCTCTGTTAAAAGAATCCAGACAGCACTTACACAGTGTTGTGCCAAAGGCTGGCCAAGGTTATTGCAGAGTCGCACATAGGACACTGTCAGGAGGTGAGAGCTGGCAAGGCAAGAGGGAACATTCTGCGGGCCTGCAGTTTAGACAGGAGGTAAACTAATTCTCAAGCTTTCAGAGCAAGCAGATTCTCCCCTGGACATGTTTCCTGGCCAGGTGATTGACAGACACGTTTGGATTGACTCTTCCAGGAGTGGGCAATGGCATGCCTTTGTTCTTTGTAAGAAAACTTCTGGATAGACAGCAACTTTATAATGTTTAGGGATACTGCACCCAGGTTTAGGGAGTTTTATCAGTTAATGACCTACTAGGCAATTCATGATGTCATCAACGAAGAGCTGCCACCATGAAATCTCTATAATATGGTTTCCCAAACAAGACCGGCAAGACGACACTACCAGTTGACATGTCAATGTGCATGGGACATTTCATAAGGTTCCACCCCTATATGAAGAGCTACAGGCAGTCAGTGGCTCCTGAGAGAGGAGATGCAGTCTTCTCCAAGGGTGAACCCTCGCATCTGGGCAGTCCTAAACACATGTACCTAAGAGTAACAGTGAAAAAAAAACCCAGTAAGTTGCATTATATATATATGTATATATATTTACATATATGCATATATATTATATAAAACATGTATATTTAAGTAATACTAACAAATGAGGGGAAAGAGGTCATGTATTTGAAAGAGAATTGGGAAACTTTGGAGGAGCAGGAGGGTGAGGTGAGAAGATGTATAAAAAGTGATCGTGTATAAAAAGTTTCAAGAACTTTAAAGAATAAATGCATATTATGAAGTTTGTCTGGTCCAAAACTAGTGAATGTTCTTTTTCTTTAGTGTTTGCTTGGCTTTAGGATCTTTTGGTGAGTACATTTTACAGGCTCTCATTAAGTATCTGACACTATATTTTGTCTTTTGTGAGTACCAGATATGGATTGCTATGCATACACACAAGCAGAGAAATACTATTACACATTAAAAAAGAAGAATCCCCGTGCGGGCTGGAGAGATAGCTCAGTGACTAGAAGCACTTGCACATGGAGGCTGACAACCATATATAACTCCAGTTTCAGGGGATCTGATGTCTTCTGGTCTCCACGGTCACCAGGCACACATGTGATACACATACAAACACAGAGGCCAATACTCAGGTACATAAAATACAAATGCAGAAAGCTTTGAGAAATACCACAGAAACAAACACATAAAAAAAGGAAACATGGAGTTATAAAGAACGCGTCCTGCATCAAGTGGCTCCTCTTGTTCACTAGCCTAGTACTCAGTGCAAACCCACAAACCATCTCGTCCCTGTTCTGTTACCTAGCGATTTCTCCATAGTGAGGCTGTGAAACCCGGCACTCCTCATCATCTCTCCATCAGTTTGAGTGACGTGTACCTCCTTTATATAATTGGATGTTCTAACATTGAAGACAATAAAATGGGCTTCCCCTCCCTCAGCATAAATGACTAAGTGTGTTAAACATCTCCTGTGTCTTATCTCTGCTGTCAGGTGAAGCTTTCTGTGTTTTACAACAGGGAACTGATAGGGAACAATGACAGAACTCTGTGCATTGCAGAAAACAATGCAGTCCATTTAGATTAGGCTGAGGAGTCTTTGGGGTAAATAAGACATGCAGCACGTGCAATTGTTTAAGGAAATAAAGGAGCCAGCACTGTCCTTCCTGTTTACTCTCCTTCCTGCACCACTTTGGTTATCCTAAGCTTATGGACTTGAAGGAATAAACAGCAGATTGCCTTCTACAAGGTTACAGTCTTGCTGAAGCACTCATAAGAAACGTTCTGGAAGAGGTTCCCAGCTGCCTCCCTGATGCTAATAGCTGTGATGCTGGAGACTGTGGTAGCAAGATTTCTACACTCTCACATGTGTGCGTTGATGTGCGCGGTCTGCGTCTGTGAGTGTGTTCCTGTGTGTTGGTGTATTTCTGTGTGAAAGTTTGAGTATCTGTGAATGTGTTTGTGTACGCCTCTCTGTGTGTTGTCTGCGTCTGTGAGTGTGTTTGTGTTTGTGTCTGTGTGTTTGTGTATGTCTGTGTGTGAGCCTGCATATCTGACATCAGTGAGAGTGTTTGTGTGTATGTTTATGCACGCATATGTGTTTCCAGTTTTGGGGACCTTGTCAAGGACACTTGTGATAAGAGAAAGGGGGGCTGTACCATGCAAGCCTTTCAGTAACAACTGCCACACATGGTTGCCTTGGTCCTCACAGGCACAGCATTTGAACCACAAACAGAGAAGGAACACTCACCTCCTCATGGGGCAACAGATTTGGGAGGATGTGTCCAAGACACCTGCAGAAAATTAAAGGCTGTGCCTCTCTATGTGATATTCTCATGAGGTAATTATCCTCCGTGTTGGATGTAACCCTGCTCCCATTAGACGGACCCATCTGGGGAGGAGTGAATAGATTTTTTGGGACCGCCTCCACGGATGAATAGGGCTGCTGGGAGTGGTAGTTGGAAGGCTTCCCCACTTCGCATGCAGCCCGCCAGGCTTGAGTCTTTCAGGTTTATTATGGGTCCATCGCAGGCCTATTCAGCAAAGGGGCCCAAGCTCCTGTCTCTTTGGAGCCCATGGCTGCCTTTAAGCCCTCCTGCCTTTGTGGCTGCCGCCCCTTCAGTCTTTCCCTGGTCACAGTGCCAGAGCCAGCAGGAAAGAGGCTCTGTTGTGAGCATCCAGAGATGAAAGTGACCAATGGGGCTTGGGAGCCTCTCACTGTGTGCAAAGACCTTTCATCCCATCAGGCCTCCCTCAGCAGAGCTGGGGCTGCAAGCTAATTTCTCTGATTCAGTTTTGGCATTGTATACAGCAATATCCAGTTTACAGCTCTCTGCAGCAAATGATCTCTTTATTTGGATTTTTGCTGTGCCTCTAATTATTTCCTGATAAGATTTCTGAGCTAAGAGGAGACTCAGAAATCAGCAACATATTATGTCTGTTTCTATGAAAGCAGGAGGAATGAAATGAATTACTATAAACACCACGAGTTTTATAAGTCGTGGGCCAGAGTGACTGATTCAGATGTGAGGTGTGTGTGTGTGTATGTGGGTGTGTGTGTGGGGGGGAGCAGGGAGGCATCTGGGAAGGATGCTGGGATGACAAACTGAGAGGAACATTTCTTTTGGCTAGCATCCTCGTTTTTGGATGCTGTCTTGAGGTGAGAGAATTTGGTCAGTTACTGCTAATGTCTACTTTCTTGAGCATTTGTAGTGTATGAACCCCCCCCAGAAGGAACAATGTCCTGTGTGGAACGGAAGCTGCTCTATTCAGCAGTGTTGAAGTGAGCGGCTGACGCGGAGGAAACAGTCCCTGTCCCTCCTAATCCACAGTTCCCAGGAGCCAACTCTCAGAAGGACAGTTTCAAACCACTCTGAACTGGTTTGAGCTTCTTCTTTAAAGATTCTCAGGAGTTTTCATTTGCTGGGACTTCTGTTTAAGTGTGTTCTGTGTTCATTTATATGTGGTCAATTTTACAGTAGAGGAACTCAAAGATAAAACAAAGGAATTTGATTCTGGTCAGTCCTTATTTCCCAGCTGTCTGTCCCTTATTCCCTGGAGCAGATTAGCAGTCCTCGGGAGGTTGTAATGTCACTCAGGACACTGTGTGACCTAATCCCACTTGTTAGCACAGACAACAGTTAACATCTTTCTGTTAATGAGAATCCTCGGAACAATTACTGTGCAGGTTGTAAAACCACTCAAAGAGTGTGCAGGTCACTCTTTAAATTCAGAAGGAGGTTCCTGTATTTCTTCATTTCGACCAAACTTAATATTATCCTGACAGTAAAAGTAAAGAGTAAAATAAGAAAAGGGTATCTGTAGAAAAGCTTTAGTTTAAAGTAATTATTTTGAAAGTTTTATTTTAAATTTTAATGGACTAATTTTTAAGCAATAATAACCATTCTTGTGGCTATTTTCAGATGCATACATGTATGGAATCCCGTTTCCAATTATATAGGCATATATCCAATTTCAAATGTTTTTATAAAATCAGTGCATCTGAGTTACAGGTTAAGAGGTAAGAAAGCAGTACATTTAAATCCATACTCAGTTGGTGAAATGATTCGAGGATTCTGGTTTGATCCCCAGCATCATCTACACCAGGTGTGGTGCTGCCCACTTGTGAGCACAGCACTCCAGAGATCAAGGCAGAGAGATCAAGAGTTCAAGGTCACCCTCAGTTACCTAGTAAATTAGAGGACAGCCTGAACTACGTGAGACCCTCTTGCAACAGGACAAAAAAAGAATCTTTACTGTAAATTGAAAGTTTCAAAATTCTTGCTATATGATCAAATGTGACTCATTCTTTTATTTAATTCACTTTTGCAGTATTGGGAGCTGAAACTTTGTACATCTATGCCTCATAGGCATGTATTTAACATATTTATTCATTTTCGTCTTGAGACAAAATGTCACTTTGTAGCCTGCACTGGCCTTGAACTCCCAGCAATCCTCCTCCCTTCTCCTGCAATGCTCAGATCAGTCTTGAGCCGGGCTTCCCAGGCTCATGGTGGGAATTACAGTAACACACAGTAGCTTACACTTGCAGGATAACCTCCAAGGCAGCTCTGTGGTGCTGTGGGCCCCTGTGGTTAGGAGATCCGTTCTAGACACTAACTAACTGCAGGCAGGGCTCACTCAGTCCAACACTGACAGGTGCAGTTGGAAAAGTTTTGCTTTAGAAATTGAAAATTTTACAGCCTCTTAAAATATGTGAAGTCCTTTAAGAGAGCAGAACACCATGTAGATAATAGCTTTCGCGCGCGCGTTGTCGTTATATAACCCTGATTGACTTGGAGCTTGCTATATAGACCACGCTAGCCTTGAACTCACAGAAATCCTCCTACCCCTGAATCTGGAATGCTGAGATTGGAGGCATGTGTCAAGATGCCCTGATGTAGGAGTCCCCTCTGTGTGTTGCTTGTATTGGTTAATGAATAAAGAAACTGCCTTGGCCTAGTTGATAGGGCAGAACTTCGATAGGTGGGGAAGACAGAACTGAATGCTGGGAGGAAGAAAGGTGGAAAAGAGGAGAGACATCATGGAGCTGCCAGACTCAGACATGCCAAATCTTTTTTGGTAAGCCACTGCCACATGGCGATACATAGATTAATAGAAATGGGCTAAATTAAGATGTAGGAGTTAGCCAATAAGATGTTAGAGCTAATAGGCCAAGCAATGATTTAATGAACANGTATTGGTTAATGAATAAAGAAACTGCCTTGGCCTAGTTGATAGGGCAGAACTTCGATAGGTGGGGAAGACAGAACTGAATGCTGGGAGGAAGAAAGGTGGAAAAGAGGAGAGACATCATGGAGCTGCCAGACTCAGACATGCCAAATCTTTTTTGGTAAGCCACTGCCACATGGCGATACATAGATTAATAGAAATGGGCTAAATTAAGATGTAGGAGTTAGCCAATAAGATGTTAGAGCTAATAGGCCAAGCAATGATTTAATGAACACTGTTTCTGTATGGTTATTTCGGGGCCAAGCTAGCCAGGTGGCCGGGATGAACAAGTGGCCCTCTCGCCTTGCAACAATACCCAGCAGTTCCAGCTCCCTTGTAGGATGCCATCTGAGGGAGAAAGCAGCCACATCTGAAGCAGAGTTGTCCACCCACCTGCCCGTGCAAAGATTCTTCTGATGAGTGGCAAATTGGCTTTTTGCTGAGCCTAACTTGTTGTGGCCTATGAAATATCAGTTGTAGCTTTTACAAGAGTAAGGTTTTAGCTTCAGCTAAAAACAGGTTTATCAATGCTCTTATGCTTTTAGAAACTTACTTTGCCAACTACGTCCTGTTGGAAGAGCCAGGTACACAGCTCTGTTAGGTAAACTCCCCTTTGCCACACTGAAGGAAACTGCATTTACCAGATAGCCTTGGCCTGGAGCCTGTATGTCATCTTGGGCAGTGTGAATGGGCTATTCAGCTTCCTGCCCACCTCACCACTTCTTCCCCTAGATTTTCAGCAAAAGCTTAATGAGTAGTCCTGACATCTGCCCAGCACGAAGGATGGAAGACCATTGCCTCATGGCTCAAAGATGGGATCACCGAATGTCCAGTAGGCTGTGAAAACATTTGACTGTGACTTAGTCACCATTTGGACTAGGTTTACAGCAGGGGGGAGTTCAAGAATGAGTTGACTCATCTCAGTCTCTAATTCCACCCAGTAGAATATGCCATGGCATCCAAGGTTGCTGAAGCTCCCTGGGAATGCAGGTAGGGAGCCCCGTGCTAGGTGCATGCCTTTGGGTTATGTGGCAGGAGGACAAAGAGGGCTGGATTTAAAGCGCAGTTGATGGGGTATTCCTTTCTTAGTGCTTATGTCTCCCCACTAATGAGATGGCTTGTGAGGAAGAGGGCGGACATTTTCCTACAGGACCACGACAGTGTGAAGCCTATGGCTCCGCTGCGCCTCCTGGAGAAGTGGCCACACTCCCTGTGGGTTTCAATCTTCAGTTCATTGTGGTTTTGGAGGTGATGTAAGGGGCAGACAGAAAGGAGCTCGCTGATGCTCCTGTACCCTCCTTCCTACTTAGCCTTCTCTGTAGTTTTGACCGCATTTCTCCTCATAATTGACTTGTTTGAACTTTCCCTTTGTTTTCTGAACTCAGTGGTTGGTTGTTACTTCCTTATGTGAAAGGGATTTAAAAGAAACAACTCTTCAAATGTTCAAAACAAAGGCGACATTTTAATTAAAATATTTATTTTTCACAAAATATTTTGTGCTTTTTAAGGGATAGGATTTTTAATTAAGATTAAGATATTATATCTTTAATTTTTATTTAAAAGGATTATATAGGAAGATGGTGCATCTAACATACCTCCCAAATTAATTATTTGAATGTCAACAATCCAGGTGACAACTGACAAGTTGAAAGAACAGAATGTGTGTTTTCTAGAAGCAGCACCGATGTACTTTGTGAATTCTCTGCCAGCTTTCCTCCAGATATCACCTTCATGTTCCCTTCCTAGTTACAAGGTAAAAAAAAACAAGCGTAAACATGGCGCCCACCTTGCTTCTTCAGGACTCTCTCATGTTTCGGTGACAGTACTTCTGTTCTCAGCCCAGCTTCTGTCACCACAGTTAGCAGTATCCACAGGATCTAAGGTGTACACTTCTCCTTGTGCACACTGCTCCTTGTGCACACTGCTCCTTGTGCACACTGCTCCTGTGCACACTGCTCCTTATGCACATTGCTCCTGTGCACACTGCTCCTGTACACACTGCTCCTGTGCACACCATTCCTTGTGCACACTGCTCCTGGGGAAAACTGCTCCTGTGTACACTGCTCTTGTGCACACCACTCATTGTGCACACTGCTCCTGTGCACACTGCTCCATATGCAACTGC
>LOJH01001097.1:0-13042 GCA_001685095.1 Ellobius talpinus | reverse complement strand
GTACACACTGCTCCTGTGCACACTGCTCCTTGTGCATACTGCTCCTGTGCACACCACTCCTTGTGCACACTGCTCCTGGGCACACTGCTCCTTGTTCACACTGCTCCTTGTACACACTGTTCATTATGCACACTGCTCCTGTGCACACTGTTCATTATGCACACTGCTCCTGTGCACACCGCTCCTTGCTCACTTCTGGTTGTGTATACTTCTCCTGTGCACACTACTCCTTGCTCTACCAAAAGCCTGGAGTAGAAAATCAACACTAGGCAGAGATTCATTCAGTACTGGCCTTGTAAAAACATGGGAGAATTTTCTGTTGTCAGTCTCCATTTTTGCAGTGTCACAGGCATAGCATGCTTTTAATAGTAAACTATTGGAAGCGCGGTGGTGGTGGTATACATCCTTAATCACAGAACTCAGGAGGCAGCACTCTGTTTGAGGTCAGCCTGTCTACAGAGTGAATTCCAGGACAGGCTCCAAAGCTACACAGAAGTAATCTGTCTAGAAAAACCGAAATAAATATATAATACATACATGCATGCATAAAAATTAAAAAAAATAGCAGACTGTGGGTCAAGAGGAGGAGGCCCACTTAGGGTGCCTTTGTCTTCTCGAATGCCATCATCTGCTGTTGTCTAATACAGAAATGATGATGAAATTAATGCAGTGATTTCAGGCTTTACTTTCATTTTCTCAGAGGGTTGTAATTAACTATTGTTTGTCTATGTGGTGTGTGATGTGTGGTTCATGTCCATGATTCATATATGTGTGTTTTTCTTCATCCCTGTCTGTCGCTGACCAAAAGCTTGCATTTTCTATTGGGCTGACTGCCATGATTTTGGGATCTGTCTGCCACACCCATCATTATGGGGTTATAGGAACAGGAATATATATACCAGATATTTGTGGGTAATGGAAATTTGAACTCAGACCCTCATGCTCACAAATCAAGCACCCTTATCCACTTAATCACCTCCCCAGCCTCAGTTATTCTTTTTTGTGGTCCTCATCTTCTCAGATGGTAAAGGTTTCCTCTTTTTTTACTTAGGCATACCTTATGCCACCTGCACCCCCCTACCATCACCACCAAATGCTCATCTGTACCTGGTAGATTTTGTTCTGACATTCCTTTCTCACTTATAATGTGAGGCCTGGGTAATTTAATGCACCACTAATCATCAATGTCACAAATACATTGGGAGCCAGGCTCCAGTGGTCCAGTTGTGCCTTGCCAGTGGTGCCATCTGCAATCATCTGACTGATCTTCAGATTCTGAATGTTATGCTTCAGATGTGGTGGGAGGGGGACTCTTAGATGGATTTCTAGGGACTGAGAAATGTCTTATCAGAGTTACTAAGGACAGGGACAGACACACAAGAGAGACAACAGCCTTCCAGGAGCTCCAAGAAAAGTTCAAGCCACAGTATTGGGACAGACAGTGTGGTGGAGTCTCTGAATAGAACCAGTACCATCACAGAGGAGGAGAGGGTGTCTTATACTTTTGAGGATGGAGGGTATTTCACAGCAAGAACCTTCCACCAGCCTCTCTGATAGGTAGGAGGCAGGGAAGGGGTGGGGAAGCGGGATGAATGTGGACCAGTCTCTTAACACCAATACTCTTTGATGTTTGATCACTTCCCTGGTAAGAAATGCTGTCTTCAGTGGCCTAGTAGCTGTCTGTTAGCATCTTTGAGAGGAGAGAGAACTGCTGTCGAGCAGATGCTGGAGTCTAAAAATACATTCTTTGCACCAGATGCACTGTGTGCTGCTTGTCACCTCTCTCCTCCCCATCACACCCTTTGGCATAAGCCACCATCACTGATGGGGTTGACCAAGGTGATAAACTCAGAGTCATTCTGCTTTATTTCTTTGTATCAATGCCAATCCTGGAAAACAAACAAGCAGCAAGCACCCTTTATTTTCTGTTGATTCCAATGTCTTTTGAACTTCTCTACTTCCTTGATTCATTGATGTGATAACCGGGCATCCTTCTTCATCCCAGGCGGTTTTAGTCTCCTGTGTTCACTCTTTAGTTCACTTTCCCTGTGTACAGAGAGAGTAGTCACTGATAAGAAGCTTCTCACCTCCTTGCTCCTCATTTAGAGCTTCAGTTGGTTCTCATTAGTCCCAAGTAAAAAGGAATAATGGCAGCAGATGTAGTTTGTTGCAAGGTCGCTAGAGTGTGCCTGTGTCTCTCCTCTTTTTAATGTTTCCTATTGTGGCTCTTGGGTGTTACTGGTTTATTTGTTCAAATATCCTCTTCATTTAACTTTGAGTAGGGTTATTCAAGGTTCTACCAATACAATAACTTTAATAGGCAAAAGTCATGCTACTGAAATTTATTGATACTAATTTATATTATAAATAATTAAAATAAATACTTAATAATTTAACAAGACTTAATAATTTAAGTATACATACTTAAATCTAAATTTTCTGCTTCTGAGTGTTAATATAACTGACCTGAGCAAATGCATCTGTGGTCTTCTCATTCTTCTTTATTTAGAAGTTTAAATACAAGTGGTTTAAAATTGACTCTTGACAAGTCTTTCTGTGAAAGTCCATCTAAGTCAATTTGTCTCCTGGTATACACAAAGTACAAAATGTACCACGAGCAGGCAATGCAGGACAATTTGATCATCACTGGGTAAAACAAAGCCTTGATATCTACCCGAGAGGCAAAGTGTATCTCTGGAGATCAAACATAATGCATAAAAACAAGTCCAATGCATGCACCCCAAAGTAGGCTCTTCTGGTCGCCATCTTATCTTAGTTATTCCTAACCTCATTCTCAAAAGAGAAATTTAGCCAAATCCTCATTTTGAGTGAGATTATTTTGTTCAATTACAACTCACATTGTTTCCTTCTAAAACTGGTGGTATTGGGTTTTCCCGAAATAATATCTAGACTGTGTTCCCTTTCTCATCATAGGAGGCACTCACACTTCTGTCTCCCTCTGTTTGCTAAGAATTACCTTTAAGATCATTGTAAATATTCCCAGGATCTGTGAGAGCGACTTCCTCTGCCAAGGCTATTTCCCCAGCTCTGTGGACCTTCTTAATTCTGACATAACTTTGACTTTGCGATGGGAACTCGGATGAGGATGCTTTGTAAACAAGAGGGCGTCACTCTGTTCCAGGAAGTCTGTTTACAGAATAGCTGCAAGCTGTCTTGGCCCATGCACCATAGTTCTGTGACTGCCAGGTCTGGAGGAATTATTGAAGGGAGGTGGGAATCTAAATGTCAGCCTGGATTAGAGCTCAGCTCTGCATTTCCTGCCATGTTTGTTCCATTATACAGGACGCATGGAGATGAGTGGCAGAGCCTGTGCTAGTGAGAAGTGGAGGAGGCGCTGTGCCTGTGACTCCTGTTCAGAGTGGGTGACTTCATCCAACAGACCATTGGGTTTTCAACCTCCCAAGCCATGCCTTTGACTTTCACTCAGAAAGACAATCAGCTTAGGAGAAAAAAAGTTTCCCCAGAGTAATGGCTTCAATATTTATCCTCCATGAGCAAGATAACATTTACGATGAATTTGAGCTACCTCCAAGACAGCTCAAGGGACTTCTGTGATGTGTTGCAAGGCAAGGTTTGCAGAGTGTTTGAAACCAGAAATAGTTTGGTAACTGAATGCTTCCTCATTGGAAGAGTTATGGATTTCTTAAAAAAACAAAACAAAACAAAAAAACAGAAAACCAACAACAACAAAGAAGCAAAAACAAGTACACATGAACAGTCTGACCACTTCAATGGAATCTTAATAAGTTCCAGCAGATACTGGGAGTGGATGCGGTGAAGAAAGACACAGTTTACAACCAGGTGCTTCTTCTCATGTTCTATCTGAATACTGTGTCCTCAGCACCAAAGGCTGTATCTATGTCAATCATAAATCTTAAACAAATGCATGGTTCAATCGATTGCATAGTTGGTGTGTGTGTGTTTTTTTTAAGTCCTATTCCAACATCAGTTAAACCATTTCATTCAAATTTCCTCTTGGTGATTTGGAAGGCTCTGGATTTCTCCTACCTACCCTGTACTCTTCCCATTTTGGTTCATGACAAAATGTGGTCAGAAATGGTTTTGCTTCAGAGAAAGTCTTGGTAAGCGTTATGAAAATAATCTTCTCCGACATCTGAAATCTGTGCTGCCTGGAGACTCGGACTATTGAAACAAAAAGAGAACAGTGGCTTAAAGTTTTTTTAGAGATTATAAAATACAACAAGCTGTGCTTACCTTTACAAATTATGATTTCATATGTCTCAAGTACTGCTCAGATAACCTCATCTTTCAAATCTTTGCACTTGAATTCTAAAGATGTCCACAGCTTGTTCCTCAAGTTCAGTTCATTTGTGCCTCCTGGGTCTGCTAGAAATAGCTCTTTGGGACAGAAACTATGTTTCACCTTTGGGATGTCTCCAGTGTGCTCTCTGGTGTAGGAAACATTTTATGATTTGAGTATGGACTTCTTTCAGCATTGGCTCACACACTCAGCAATACCATGTACATTGCAATAAGTACTCAGAAGCCTAGCTCCTGCTGCTGGCCTTGTGGAAGCCATCACGGTGAACACTGAAATCCAGAGTGAGGCTGGTGTAGACCCAACTAGTTGGATTAGTCTCCAGAAGTTTCCATCCATTCCCAAGAATGTATGAAAATCTTTAAATCATTACACTAGTCAGGCACATGGGGCAGGATCTTTATGCTTCTGCTTGTGGTTTATGGAAAAGCAAACCACTTAATTCTGTAATTCTTTCCACTTGTGACCATGAGACCAAGACAACAGTCTACAAGTGAATTGCACTGATACTTTGGGACTTCACACTTAAGATCATTAAGTAGAGTTGATGAGAACAGCTGAGTTACTAAGAAACTGTGGAAACATATATGGTTGAGTTGTTTCTGAAGAACTTCTCCGATTCCCCCCTCCAAATCTCCCTTTTGGTCTTTGAATTACTGTTTGAAATATGTTTAGAGAATGTGCGGCTCGTCAAGCTGTAGTCTTGGATCCCTTCCTCTCTTTGTTTCTTCCTTTCTCTATGTCTCACTATTTCTTCTCTTTCCATTATTCTTTTCCTTCTTTAATATGTGTGTATTATTTAAAGAATAGCTTTGTCAAATTTTGTAGTAACACAAGTCAGTTCTTCATGCAACATTGATCCTATTTTTTTTTATTTTGGTTTTTCAAGACAGGGTTTCTCTGTGTAGCAGCCCTGGCTGTCCTGGAACTCTCTCTGTCGAACTCACAGAGATCTGCCTGCCTCTGCCTCCCAACTGCTGGGATTAAGGGCATGTGCCGCCACACCCAGATAATTCTAATGTTATTTCTTCTTTTAATTAAAATTTTATTTAATAATTTTAGATGGAAGTATTATATTTATTTAATTTCCACTCCTCCCTGTTTCTTCTTCAAATGTTCCTGTCCCCCTTCTTAAGTTCATAAACTCTTTCATATAAATTATATGCATGTATACCCATTTTATACATTTATAAGAGAAAAATCGGCAGTTTTATGAAATATTCTCAGAAGGTTAGCATGCTCCATAATGTTTATGGCTTGGGGTAGACATTTCCACCTTCTGCAAGAGTTTGTTTTAATTTGCAGTTATTTATTTTGAAATTAAACTTCCCTGGCTTGAATTAGGACTCTGGAGTTTTTTCATAGTTTAATGGTGCCTGACCCACTGATGAACAATCCACCCTGGTATCAAGAACACAGTATTTATGGTTCTGGCAAACCATCTGACTTTCTTATTAATCTTAGAACCAGTTCTCTGTAATACTGTCACAACATTGTTTATTTATTTGTTTATGTTTAGTCATTCTTCTTTGTGTTTGCTTCTTAGCAGTGTTTAGAAAGCAGTTAATGTCATGTTATAATTAAAGGAACACAGTAATTTCATTTTGGCAACATAGGCATGGTTTGAGCTAATTTAGATGCAAGCTATAAAAGCTGTAAAAGCAACAGTCAACTCCTCCTTCCTTCTCGGTTCCATCCTCAGAGCTGGCCATAGGATTCTCACATCCCTCCGTGAGTAACGATGTGCAGCTTGATTATGATGCTGGGGCTCTTCTAATAGCTTGCTAGAAAGATTTCAGGAGGAAGATAATATGATGACGAAAAGTAAAATGGAGAGAATCAATTGCATCCCCAGAGCCACACTGTGCCTCTTATTGCTGACTTACTAAAAATTTAACCAGGCTAGAATACGAGACAAGGAAACAGAGATTTTACGGGCTAGTGGATGCCCTAGAGGAACTCAACACATCTCTCCGAACTTCATTTTTCCTCTCAGTGATCTGAGGAAAAACTGGAATTTTTGAAGCTTATAAGGCATGGTATCCCTATACCCTGCAATCTCTCATGGACTATATGGCATGCATGATTATTTTCTTTTTTGGTACATAACTATTAAATTAAGAATATTACCAATTGAAGGTAGAATGTAAAACTTAACTATTTGCCTCTCAGTTCTTGGTTTACTTTCTTTTCTTAATATAAAGACTCTAAAAATCAGATTGTACCGAGAGATAAGCACATCATCTCAACTGAGAAACAAAGACTTGACAGATTCAACGCATTAAGAACTGTTGAAAATATAATTAAATAATATTATCAATAAACTTTATAACTAAGTTAGGAGAACTGTGATCAATAGTCAGAGTGCTTAGCAGTTGAAAGCCTGTCTTCTACTTGGCTGTATTTGTGACATTTGATGCAAGTGAGGGCAAGGAAGAGAAATGCTATTATCTGGCTTAAGAAAAAGATTATTAAGTGAGAAGAATGAGAAGTAAGAATTTTTTCAGGATTCTGCAGAGTAGCTTCGGAATCCCAGGAAAACCTCTATGTGCTTAAAAAAAAACTTTCATCTCATGAATACTTGAAATCGAGAGCTCAAGGTAGAGGAGCAGAGATTTATCAATGTCATGGAGGCAGAGGATGGGGAGCAGGGGCCATGGTCACTCAGGAAAAAGACAGTGGATTCTCTGAAGAGACTTGTGGGGTGTGGAACAGTTCAATCACACAGGGGAAACCGCTTCTCTAAGGGGCACCTGCAGAAAGCGTGGTCTTGGTGGGGCCTAGGATGGGGTAAATGTCATGGGACAGCCGACTTTGGGGAGGATTAGAGCTCATCATTCAAGAATGACTCAGTTACCCCCAGAGTAAGAGGTCATAATGCAGGTTCTCTTCCTGTGCCGGGTGTCCCATGACTCCACATTTATTGTTTTCGCCCTTGTTTCTGTCACATGATATCCTGCGCCGTGCTATGACATGGCGGGAAGCCCTCATAAGCTGTGGGTGCCTGGCCTGGAGTTTCACATCTCCACAAATAGGTTAACTCCAGGCTCTATCCTCACTCTTCATCACAAATGAGTGGTTTTCATAATACTACAGTTTACAGAAATTAACATTGAAAACGGAAGAAATTCATTCTAATCACACGGTCTTCACAATCTCTTCTCTCCTTTATTTTTCACGTGTTTTGCTCCTAGAGACAGTGTCTCATTATGCCACTCAGGCTGATTCGGGAACCTGTGCTCTCCTGGCTTCCCAGGTGCTGAGTGACAGGCATAAACCACCTTCCCAGCTCCTTATCTCTTCTAAGAAGAGGTGACATACTATCATCTTTTCTAACAGGCTCAATATTCACCTAAACAGATTCTTTTTCTGCTTCGTAGCCCATACATTCACTTGTAACTGTGCAATGCAAGGCTGTTTGACATCTGTTTCAAATCAGATTTTCCCCTCATTTTTATGTATGCCCTCTTGTTCCATCATCTGCATTAAAATTCAAAAGCAGACATGATCTCTTCCATCCTGATCCCTTCCTCCGGTGCAGAACCATAAAATCCATCTTTACGGCCTTGTTTTGCAGGTCTCTTCTGGAAGCCTTTGTCTTCTTGGCCTTTCTCTCTTTCACCTTTGGCCCTAAATCAGGCAAAGTTTGGGGTCTTTGTTTTTGGCATGCCAATGGCTGACAAGTCTTTCCATCAAGGAAAGAGCTCAACAAGTTGGCAGTCCCAGAGAGGCCTGCAGATTCTCACTCCACAGTTTGCGATCCTTCTCCACAGTCTCTCGTTGTCTCTTACTTCGTTAGAATCTTGACAATCCTTCCCTCCACAGCAAAGGCATCTGGATACTGTAATTACATGTTGGGCTGTGCTGAGTGTGTTGTTCTTTTAAAGAGAGACGAATCCCAATCTTTCTGCTCTTGCTCCTTCTTGCAGGAATGGTAAACTTCTTCCTTTGAATGGGGTCTTTCTTTCCCAGCAAGGTAGAGCTGTGGAAGGCTGGCCGGAAACATCTGTGTGACATCTCTCTTCCTGCCTGGAGAGCATCCTGCCTGTGTAGCGCTGAGGTATTCCTTTAATTAACAGAGACAGAAGCCTGTTTCGAGTTGCCTTAGGGTGCAGCTCTGAATTCTCCAGTCTTCTCATGAGAACACTGGCTTTTGCAGTGTGTTATTCAGGAAGAGTTGGCGGGTTTACACGTTCAGGAAACACTCTGCTACTTGGATGCCTGGTGTTTGAAATACCATGATGAATTACCCCATGATTTCTATGCTTCAGTCGTACTAATGCATAATTAAATCAAATAACTCAATGATAATTCACTTAGAACCTACCTTGCTGGATCAGTTTTCAAATATGATTCATGTTTTATAATTACAAAGATGGTGAACACCGAATTGGTTATGTCTCTGGGTTTGGAGCCTAAAAGCAGAGTGGTTTTCTGGCCGATAGTCTGATCTTTACCCAGACATTTAGAGAAGGACAGTATGAGAACACGATCCTGTTGGGCTCACGTGGCAGTCTCTGCTTTGACTGCATTTTCCAGCTCTGTGGTTTGAAGCACGTTTGTGGGGGAGGCTTACCAAATGTTTCACAGTATTTTTGCTTGCTCCATTTGGTCAAACTTCTAAAAATTCTTTGCTTTTGTAAAACCAGTGATTTATAATTCTTGGCCTTAATCCTGTTGTGAGTGGGTAGGTGAATCAAATGTATCCTCCCTTTCACGGGTTTGCCAGTGCAGTTGCTTAGGGACAGTTTTGAAGTTGTACACTGGTTAAGGACCCTGGGAACCATTACTTGAGATGCCTTACTGATTGAATAATAAAACTTAATTGAGTTTTAAATTGTGGCACTTGGATATGAGTTTTAGATCAGTGAAGACTCTCACTTTAGGGTGCAAGCCTGATCCTCATCTTGCCTTGGTCTACATTTCTGCAAAGTATTTTAAGAAGAAAACACAATTCAAATTTGTATCAACCTTTAATACAAAATCACTATTTTATTGTGTTCTCTGACCCTCTTGACATAGTTCTGGTCATCTTGCTGACCAGCAGCAGGTACCAGGAATATTGACAGGCCATCAGGATGGTGATTGCACTAATTATAGACTGTATGCCACATTTTGCTTGCCATTGTTTTTGTAATACAGTTTCATTGTACCTCAGACACATCCCTTTGCTGACTGATTTTCTGTGGCTGATGTGTGCTATGAGGGCAGACTTCAACGGTTCCAGCAAAGTCCATGTGTCTTGCAGGACCTAAAATAATGACTATCATCTGGTCATTACTGCACATGTTGGAAGATCCTGCTTTGGAGAGTGGTTCAATTTATCCCAGTGTCTTCCCCCAACAAAACAGCCAACATGGAGCTCATTTCTCTACTTACAAACCCTAATGACTTAATTACCTTGGGAAAATTAGGCTCTATTGCAAACCACAAAGCTTACAAAGTCATTGATTCAACCTGAACAAATATATTTTGACATCAGTTTGACCTCATGTGATACCTTAGTCCACTCATGTTTCATTTGGTATTTTGATACTCTTACTAGGTTAATTATATAGCAATATAATTAAGCCATTAGTTTTAATGACTTTTCAGAGAAGGCTAATCATCAAACACCTCCTCGATTCAGACTCTGGTAAATTCTTTTATTTGAGAGGCAGTTAAAGTCTGGGAAGGAAACTATTAACAACACAGGAAAGTGTGCTGTACACCCCACCTTAAGCACAGATCCAACCTCTCTTGTTCTTATCTTGCCTAACTTCTAGGTAAAAGGTGTGACGGATTAGAGACGGGGTAAGTGTCAAAGCTGGCCTTTGACAGTCAGTCTGTGTGATTCAGGCATGCTGACATGGTCCATCCTGTCCACATGGCCACACTGAGGAGCATCTTGTCTTCCGAGGAGCTATTTGACTCATCTGATGTAATTGTTCTGACAACAGCATTAGAATGTTCTTCAAAGGTTATCAATTACTAATGGAACTCTATTCACTAACGAGGTAAGAAGTTCTAATGTAATCCCGTCTGTGTGTGTGTGTTTATGTGTGCATATGTGGGCAACACTTTTGAAGACCAGAAGAGGGTGCTGCATCCCTGGAGCTGGAATGGCAGGCAGGTGTGGGCTGCCAGATTTGGGTGCTGGCAACTGAATTCTTATCTTCTACAAAAGCAGTGAGCATTCTCTGAGGTTGAGGGTCACTCTAGCCCCCAATAGCCTCTCCTGTTAGCAGAGGTAGAAATCTGCCCTCTGCCTTCCTCATGTCTTCTCTCTAGGGTACTTCTTTTCATAAAGTTAATTCTGGTAGCTACCAAGGCCAAAGGAGAAACACTTGAGAGCTCGATGAGTCAGTGAACCAGTCAGACATCTTGGAGTTTATCATAGGACATTGTGACATGTTGGCGACTCAGGTGCAAGGACCTACATGTCCTTGAGTGTTGATCTCTCTGGGCTTTTTACACTCGCCAAATGCTTCTGGACTCATTGTTGCCTCTTCCCTTCCCAACATGGACTTCATTCTTAGGAACACAGCAGCTACACAGCTACATAAGAACTCTGTATTGGAAATGATGTTTCTAATGATGTAACCAAGCCTCAATTCCTGGTGTACAAACTGAAAACACAACATGTTTTCCTAGGAATTATGAATGTCTCAGGGATGTATATGTTTGTTTAACATTTTTGATTATCATTTCCTCCCTAAATAATGTGGCTTTCACTAGACTGAGTTGTATCCTGGAGCAATTATAAGCAGTTTTGTAAATATTTGACATAAAATTTAATTTGCATGTATGTACAGCTTAAGTTTCAAAATGAATAAATCTTCAAAATTATGATCCTGAATTAGGTTAAGTTTCTTTTATTTGCATGTAGATGTGAAATAATTATGACTCCAGGGAATATAACTATGCATTAACTTCTTATTTATGTTACTATAAAGTTTGTTAGGTGAAAAGAAACCAAAGACTATTCTCTTTGTTCACAGTATTAGGTATGACAAATTCTCATCTGTTCTGGGGTTCTGCTGGCAAGTAAAATTTGATGGTTAGAATGGAACAAAAAATAAAAGTTGCGTTTTTAAATATATTCTGGGTAGGCTAAGTATAAGATTGCATGGGAGAGGAACAAACTACAGAGGCTGTGGATAAACAGTTGAATATATGTACTCCTCATATTCTACATGTAAAATTATATCCATAGTATAACATAAAACATATGTGGCATCCTTAGCTTGACTGGACTTATTGAATATGCTTATAGGCACTTTTCTCCAGCGTTTTAAATAATGACATACAATTTTAAAGGTTGCTTAAGGAATGTATGTCCAACCTATCTGATGATTAGGCAGTATAAGAATACACAGAACAATGAGAAGTCAAGGCGAAACACATTGATACAAAATTCGGACCTCAAGTAATGCCAGGATAGGAATCTCAGTGGTAATTAAGTCAGCTCTCGTTCTAAACGGAGGAATCATGATAATCTGCTTGTCTGGATATGATTAGCTCATTAGGAAAAGACTGTGAGGTCATTAAAGAAATTAACATATTCCAGGTGCATTACCCTCCTGGCTCAATGCCATTGTGGAAATGTGCTCATTCATCTGAAACCAGGGAAAGTATAATTTAGTTCAGATGTGAAGATAGCAGGCAGTCGGCTTCTCTGCACCGGGCCACCACCCTTTTGTTGGCACAGAAGTGCCCAGGACCTGAGCTTTTTAACAGTGAGTTTTATGTGTTTCAGCAGATCTATTTCACAGAAGCAGTGTTTCCAACATTGAATTTCACCAGCATAGCGTTTGACAAATGCAGTGCAACTGGGGGGGATGTACTGATTTGAATATTATTTGCAGGGAAATAATTATATTTCAAGATGTATGGAATAGGGTAGTTAGCCCATTTATGTGCATGGTTGCAAACATCTTTGTCTGATTTATTTATTAACTTAAAAATTGTTTTTGAGAGCCTGCTGTGTTTTGGACTCTGTCTAGGTTATGTCCTGATGAAATACATCCCTTCAAACAAAACACCCTTTGTGTTCATTGTGTCTCAGACCTCCATAGTTTTCACTTCTGAACACAGAACAATTTAGCCGTGATTTTCATCTCATTAATTCTCCTATCACCAAGATTCTTTCATTCGTATATTAGTTATCTGAAGTGTTTTCGGAATGTATCTAAATACTAAAATATAAAGTGTGACATTGTTTTCTTTCTTTCTAAGTTACTATTTTATTTATTTCTAGTTGTATTTTATGTGTATGGGTGTTTTGCCTTCATGTATTTTTGTACACCTCATGTGTATAGGCGTTGAAAGAAGAGGGTGTCAGAAACCTTGGGACTGGACTTACGGACTGTTGTGTGCTGCCATGTGGGTGCTGGCAATCACATGCAGGTCCTCTGGAAGAGTAGCCAGTGCATTTAGCCACCAACCCAAGTCCCCAGTCTCTGTTTTTAATTTTTTATTTGGTGTGTGCTGTACAGAGGTCAGAAGGGTTTCAGAGAACCTGGACCTGAAGTCACCCGACGCAGGCTCAGGGAACCAAATTCAGTCCCTCTGGAAGAGCAGCATGGACTCTTAACCACCGGCCTATATTTCTGGGCCTAAATCTTTTGTAAATAAAGAACTTAGTGGTATTATTATGAAATAAATAGCACAGGGATGAAAACCATGGAGATGCAAGCATTCCTGAACTTCTAAAAATCAATTCTTTCTTCTTTTCAATTTTAAAGCAGAGTTTAAACCTTT
>LOJH01001096.1:35773-48551 GCA_001685095.1 Ellobius talpinus | reverse complement strand
CACACACACACACACACACACACACACACACACACACACACACACACCTTCTCCTCTGCTTCCTTATTCATGTGAGTTTACTGAAATGTTAGAGGACCATTTGGGTACAAACGTTTGCCAGGCATAGTGATTCACACTTGCCTGTAATTACAGCACACAGGAGGATTGTGTCAAGTTCAGGTTCAGCCTAGATTATATACAGAATTCCGGACCAGCCTCAGCTACAGAGTGAGATCCTGTCTTAAGAAAGAAAACCAGAAAACCAGTTGTGATTTATGAGTAGATTCTGCTGGTCATGTGCTGTCTCAGTTTGCTTTCTGTTGCTGTGATAACGCCCATAACCAAAAGCAGCACAGGGATGAAAGGGTTTATTTCAGCTTACATGTTACAGCTTGCCATCCAGGGAAGCCAAGGCAGAAACTCAAGGCAAAACCACAGAAGAATGCAGCTTCCTGGCTTGCTCCCCCAAAGTGTTCAGTTTGCGTTCTTATACACCCCAGTACCACCTACCCAGCCATGATTCTGCCCATAATGGGATGGGCTTTCTCATATCAATCATTAACTAATAAAATGCCCTTCAGGCTTGCCTACAGGCAATCTGTAGTGGTTTAATGAGAATAGCCCACATAGGCTCATATGTTTAAAGGGTTACTTCCCAGTTAGTAAAACTGTTTGGGGAGGATTAGGAGGTGTGGCCTTGTTGGAGGAAATATGTCACTGGGAGTAAACTTTGAGGTTTCAAAAGCCCACACCAGGCCCAGTGTCTCTTTCTCTGCCCACTGCTATGGGTCAGGATGTATAGCACTCAGTTGCTGCTCTAGTACCATGACTGTCTGCTCATCACCATGATGATAATGGACTAACCCTCTGAAACTGTAAGCCAGCCCCCAATTGAATGCTTTTCTTTGTGAGAGTTGCCTTGGCCATGTTCTCTTTACAGAAGCAGAACATTAAGATATAATGTGAGGAGACATTTTCTCAATTGAGGTTTTCTTCCCAGATAATTCCAGCTTCTGTTAAGCTGACAGAAACAAACAAACAAACAACAAGAGCAAACTAACTAGGACAGACATTATCCCATGAGCAAGGCTACGGTATGGTGACTGCAGGGTTTGGAGGGCAGGCACTGACCTTGTGCTAGTTTGACTGGAAGGTGATGTTTTATTGGCCTATCCCTCTGAGCTGAGATAAAACATTTGTGTTTTGTAGCTGCCAGATGAAATGATTACCTAATTTGTTCTAGTATAATAAAAACTCAGGAGTCAGAAATTGAGATTAAAACCCGAATGGTTGGCCAACCCTCTCTCCATGTTCTCCAGAACCTCCAGCACCGGAAATTTCCCCCAAACTCCTTCCGATTCTCTTCCTGTCCTCCCTAACCACCCCGCAAAGTCCTCCAAGAATTTTATGGCTAATCCCAGTCAACCAATTGCTGACTCTGTCCGAAATTCAAGGTTGCTTTACTGGCACAGTAGATTGGCTATCCAGACAATTCTCCTGCAACAGTATTTGAAGGCTAAACACTAGAGGTAGAACTCTGAGTCCACTCAGCACCATCTTCAAAGGCCACAGGGTCCATCCTCCCTCCTCTAGCTGGTTTAGGTATTCATTGTCTCGGGGCTCTCAGGTGAGGAGTTCTCTTTGTGGGGCCATGCTCCTTTGGGGTAGGAAGAGGGGAGGGGGCAGTGTGTATTCTAACTAGACATGGAAAGACAAAGACCACATATTTTTGTGTGTGTGTGAAAACTAGGGGGAGATGTTGAAAGTAGAGTAGTGATTGCTAGAGCCTGGGGCAGGTCTGTGTGGTGCGTGTGTAGACTGTTTGGCTACAATCGGTGCATGCTATAGTACATATGAAACTATCAGTCCTGTTGGTGTTTAATACGTGTTAGTAAGAAACAAACATACAGCTTATTTTTTAAAGATTTTTATTTGTGTGTGTGTATGTGCATGTTGCCCTTGTATGCCACAAGAGACTAGCAGATTCCCTGGAGCTGGAGTTACAGGCAGTTTTGAGCCACCCAGCATAAACATATAATTTCAATAAAATATATAATATACATACTTAAAAGTCACACCATAAGCTGAACATACTGCATTTTTAAAAATTAGAGCATTATCAAAACTCTAACCACCCTTGCTCCTCTACTCAGTGACTCACCCCCTAGGATAGCCACAGTCCTGGCTTATGAGAACATGGATTGACTCTATCCTGGTTTACTTGGCTTAAGGAGAAAAGTGTTAACTTGAAGATAATACGATACTTGTCATACTGATTTACAGTGGAATAAAAGAAAATGGAGCCCTTGTAGGTAGCCCAAGAGGAAGGTATCTTGAGGCAGTTAATGATTTCAATGTTTTTTCTACTTATTCTTTGAAGGAGGGATGGATGTATTGGGGGAAATTAGGAATAACAAGACCCTACCATATATTGAGCAGAAGGGAAAGATTTCCAATTTCCTGTCTCATTGAAATAGTCACACTGTTATACAAAGAGCCTTATGATTTACATTAATGAACACTTTTTGAGTCTCATTTTGAACATGAGCTCAATAAAAGTTAATTAAAATGTAAAATTCACAAATGACCTTCTGTGGGTTAATTAAGGCTAATGAAAACAAGCTTTTCTTCATGGTTCCTGACCTATGGAAACCTAAGAAAACAACTCTCAAAGCAACTGGGCTCATTGCTTTCAACATTTATGCTGAAAACCGTAAGAATAGAAATCTGGGAAGGGAGGGGTCAGGGTACATGCAAGGATTTGTTATCCTAGAATTCAGGGGAAATGGCCTCTGATATGAAGGGCTAAGGTGAGTGAAGGCATGAAGGAGGGGGTGGAAGTATGAGCTATGCATCTCATAAACGTCTGAGAGCCTCTCCATGGTGGGTGGGGGCAGTTAGGAACTATGATGGCAAAAGATGGTTGTCAATTTGACATAAATCTAGAATCTCCTTGGAGACCAACCTCCCTGTGTGTTTGTGAGGAATTTTCTAGATTGAGTTGGTTGAGGTGCAAAGATCCACCCTAACTATAGATGGCACCATTCCAAGGGCTGAGTTCTGGACTGAATAGAACAGAAAAAGAGTGCTGACCAGCATTCATTGCTCCCTGACTGTAAATACAGTATGACCTACTGTGGAATAATCCTGTATACTGTGAAAATGTGTTGCTCTCATTGTTAATAGAAAATGCTGATTGGCTGATAGCTAGGCAGGATTTTCAAGGCCAAGAGCATGCTGGGAGGAAGAAGGGTGGAGTCAGAGGAGTCATCAGCAGACACAGAGGAAGCAAGAGGTGCAAGATGAAAGAGAGGTAATGTCATATATCAAAATGTAGATTAACAAAAATGGATTAATTTAAGTTGTAAAGACTAGCTAGTAATAAGCCTGAGCTATTGGCTGAGCATTTATAATTAATATTAAGTCTCTGTGTTGGTTGTCTGGGACTAGCAGGTGGGGAAAAAAGTCTGCTTACAGTGACCAGCTGCCTCAGGTTCCTACTGCCATGATTTTCCATGACAATGATGAACTGTGCCCTTGAACTGTGAGCCAAAACAAACCCTTCTCTCCTTAAGGTGTTCTGTCACAGCAGAGGAAGGATCTAATATAGAGATGTCCCTCCTCTTCTTGAGAGCATCTGACACTCTAATCAGTTGGGAGGCATTTGGCTGCAAGGAATAGAATCCCTTGTTCACTTCAATCAGAAGAAGCAGCTGCTCTGCTCTCTTACATGGTAACAAGCCTGGCAGGATGCAATTCCAGGACTGCTTAATCCACCAGCTCCCTGATGGTTTGAGACCCAGGCTGTTTCCATCTTTCTGCTCTGTCATACTAAATGCTTGGCTTATGCTAATGGCTGCTCTGCTAATAGATGGATGCCAGGGTTTCAGGAATAGCACAATGGTCTCCACCACAAAAGCAGAAATGTATAATTCTTACTTTCAAGTTACCAGTTATTTATTTATTTACATATTTATTTAGCAATGAAAATCTCTGCAGGATCCTCTCATTGACCCAGACAGCTGCACACTATGTGTATGCCCTGAAACCAGTTATTTGCTGAGGAAATTATTCCACATCATCTGGCCATGACCTCTCAGCCCCAGGTAAACAGACAGCCCAGCTTTCCAAGAAGGACTCAGTAACTTGGACAGGATGAACAAAGGTAGAGTTCCAGTTGCAGGAAAACAAATGGAGAAAACGTGAAGGTGGCCAACTCTTCAAACTCCGCAGAGCTATCTGTTTTCTTTTCCCAGCTGTCCTAGTTAGGGTTTCTATTGCTGTGAAGAAACACCATGACCACGGCAACTCTTATAAAGGAAGACATTTAATTGGATGACTTACTTACAGTTCAGAGGTTCAGTCCATTATCCTCATGGTGGGACATGGCCAAGTGCAAGCAGATATGGTGTTAGAGCTGTAGCCGAGAGTCCTACATCTTGCCGGCAACAGGAAGTGGTCTGAGACACTGAGAGGTATCTTGAGGTATCAAACCCTGTCTCCACAGTGACACACTTCCTCCAACAAGACCACATCAACTCCAACAAGGCCACACCTCCTAATAGTGCCACTCCCTTTGGGGGCCAATCTCTTTCAAACCACCACATCAGGTTAAAGAGGTCTGGAGACTGACCCTTTGGTTATCTAATTTGTCTCGGTAGCAAACAGTCAGCATCACTTCAGACAAATGAGCACAAGGTAGCGAACACTTGATTACACTCAGACTATTCGGGAAGGGAGCACATATAAACATGCAGGAATGCTTTTAGAAGAATTGCAGGGTATCCAAACTTGGCTGTTGATGTAGGTACACTTTCCTTTCTGTGTCCTTCCTTACCACTCATGTCCTGCCCAAGAGACCGAATATGAGTTACTCTATACACTGCTGTGACGAGATACCAGAAAAGGAAGCAACTAGGGGAGGGAGGCTTTATTTTGGCTTGCAATTTAAGGAGGGATACAGTCTATCATGGGGAAGGGAGAGAGATACAGGAACAGGCAGCAGAGGATGTTGGATGCTGGTGCTCAGCTTGCTTTCTCATTTTATTAAGTCCAGGTCTTTAGATCACGGGCTGGTGCTGCCCACAGTCAGGGTGAGTCTCCCCTCCTTGGTTAAATCTCTATAAACATCCTTAGAGACACACCTAGATGTGTGTTGCCACGACGATAAATCCAGTAGAGTTGGCAATGAAGATTTATCATCACACCCAGGTGTGCTTATATTCCTCTCTGATTTATCAAAACATCAAATATATTGACCTAAAGTTTGCATGGCCAGTGGGCACACACTGGGGATCAAAAAGCAGCAGACATTGAACCTCAGCTCTGCCTCCATCTTCCAACTATTTTAAGCCTCAGTTTCCTTAAATACAAATGAGGACACTGGCAGTGGGTCATTGTTACTATGGTTCTTGATATTTGTATTAGGACAAGTCTTCCTTGAATCCTTATCTTCATGCCCCTCAGCCCCCAGTTTTCTTTACTCTCAGTATCCAGAACCTATACTTTTTCTGTAAGAGGGCTCTCCTCAAGTTTCTGGAAGCTTCTGTGCCTGTATGAACTAAAAATGGGAAGTGCCTGGGAGAATACATCTCTCTGATGCAGCTCTTCTGTGAGTCTGTTTTTTTTATTATTACAACATAATAACTGAGGTGAGTTTACTTTATAAATTAAAGATATTTTTGTAGATCTCAATTTTGGAGATAAAAGGGCATAATCCAACATTAGCCAGGCTGTGTGTCTGTGTGTGTGTGTGTGTGTGTGTGTGTGTGTCTCTCTGTGTGTGTCTGTGTGTGTATGGGAGAGAGAGAGAGAGAGAGAGAGAGAGAGAGAGAGGGAGAGAGGAGATTTTGCAGGAGTCTGGGGATCTTGCCCTTTCTGAGAGCACAGTGCAACTGCCCTGCTGCAGCTTGAATCTGAAATGCACTCCCCACGCTCATGTTTTGCCCACTGGACCCTAACTTACAGTGCTATTTTTGGAAGCTGTGAACACTTTAGGAAGTTGGGCCTGGCTGGTGGAAGTAGGTCACTGAGGGAAAGCCTATGAAAGTCATGCCAACCTCAGTCCTAACCTGAATGTTCTGCTTCTTGATCTTCTACCATGTGAAGAGGCCCCACCACACACCTGCTGACGTAATCTCCCCTATTGCCTTCATTACAATGATGGGCGGAAACTCTCCTAAATTTGTCTCCAAAATGGCCTCTTCTCCCTCAAGTCACTCCTGTCATGTATGTTGGTCACAGTGACACCAAAGGAAACTAATAATAGACATAGACGCTCAAAGTTTTCACCTCACAATTATGCCAAACTGAGAACTAATCCTTCAGCACGTGAGCCTTTAGGAGACATACTCAGGCCATAGCCCATAGAAACCCTGAAATGATAGGCAGAGGGCCTCTAGGTCTCCAGACCTCCTCATGGAACAAGCCAGCCACTCTAAAAGCATGAGGTATCAGCTGGCTCAACCGCCTTGCTTAGCTTCCTTCTTGTCTTGTTTCTATTTTGTACTCTCCCTTGGGGGACACTGCTTAAATTACTTCTGCCCAAAACGCCACTCCTAATGAGTCCTCACCTTAGAGCCAGATTGTGGGGAATGAACCTCAAAGCAAAATTCAAATTTTTGAAGTTTCCAGTCCCTGTTGGACCACAGAGAAGAGCGGCATCTTCGGTCCTGTTCTTAGTTCCTTACCACCCTAGCTGTTCCACAGGGAAAAAAAATCAAAAGATCACAAAGGGAGACTTTGCTGTGATATGGGGCCCCTGCATGACATGGGGACACAAAGATGTCCTCTAGCATCTCTCAGCCCACATCCCGAACATCAAAGTGTTCTGAGAGACTGGATTCAGCCATGACCAGGTAGGTCATGTGAAAACTGAACTTACATCTCCACAGAGGGTCATTGCTGTCAAGTGAGCCAGACGCGCTTCTCTCTGTGGGAGACGCACACTGTGAACTTGTAGAATTTGGATTGTGGAAGATGATTTCCCAAAGATTCTTGCTGAGATGACACAATCCACCCCAGGTGAGTTGCTGCCAGCTGTATGCTGACCATGTAGAAAGCTGTTCCTTTCTCTTTCATTCCAATATAGATCTCCTTGGTTTTGCTTAGGCCTGGCCGTGGATCTTCAAAATCCTTTCAAAGGTTGGAAATGATTCCATAATGACCCCAAAGCAGGCAGATTCAAGACACAGTAAGGTCCGTACTAGGCAGAGTCTCAAGTCTCTTGCAGGGCAAGTGTGCCCTTAGGTCATAGTTCCACACGGATTCTCCATTAGTGTGGACTTGCTGTCTCTTTAGTGGGAAGTACAGGGACGTCGTGGAATGCTGTAGAGAAAGTCTTTGAGGTCACAGAGTAGTGATTGCTATGTGTGCAGAAAATTCTAGCATCTCAGTCCAACTTGCAACAGTGCTGAGAGCCATCAGGGATGTCAAGGTCTACCAGAGTGGGGTTTGACAAGGGCAACCTTGGTTCCATCTTTCTCTGCATTTTCCTCTCCATGTTTGTAGAGATGACTCTTGAACATGATCCAGGGAGCACTCCAGTTAGGAGTCAACTGCTAAGACATCTCGTCTGCAATAGACATATTTTCCTCTCTCCATAGCCAGGACTCCTGATGGTAGCAAAGAGGACACAGCCACAGTCAGTGTGGACTCTGCTCTCGTCTTCCCTGGGGGAAATGCTTATCCAATGACGGAGAAGGCAAGGCCTCCAAGGTGCAGACTGAGCATGAGGTGATGGCCATGGCCACCTCATTCTGATGGACACAGGGGAGTCTAAGTAGAGCGCTGGGAAGCTCAAGCCCCAGAGCAGACTCCTTCCCGGAACACCCCCCACCTCTCGCTTCACACACATTTAGCAAATCCTGCAGACTGCATCTGGCTGTGCTCGGTCCCTTCCAAACCCTCTGTCTCCGTCCTACCCAGAGCCACAGCTACCTCTTTCTTGCGCCACAATGGCTCCTTGCCTCTTGGTAGCTCATTCTCTACACTGAATGACTTTTGAATGGTTAAATTTTCCACTTCTAAAATCTGTTACTGTTTTTTTCACAGTTAGTTGTTTTTTGATTCATGACAGTTTGATGTATAGATGGCCTCCCAAGTTTCTCTAAGTTATTAAGATTAAGTTATTAAGTGGATTTAAGCCTTTCTGCTCTGATTAGAATATTAGCTGCTTCCTCAGCCATAAATTCATTCTTTTGTTGAGTCTGCTGATACCTGTTTGGGTATCAACCTCTAAATCTCTGCGCTTGGTCTTTGATATGAAATCACAGCTGTGCATTAATAAGCCTATGGGAAGGGGGCAAAAGCCATGGCTTCAATTGCATGGGGACAGATGCCAATCACACTACCATGAGGGCAGCTCATTATCTCATTGACTTTTTGGGGGATGGGTGGGTACTGGGGATTTAATCCAGGGTCTTATACATGACAAATAAGCACTCTACCACTGACTCATCTACCTGTACTGGCTGCTTATTTCTCCTAGGTGCTTTCGGTTTCCCAGGGATCTGATCTGTCCACGTATCCAGTTTTCACATTGAGAGGGGCCAATCTAGAAGCAGGACTATCCCTACCTGACTGAAAAACTACCTGACCATGCAAACCAAATACCGTCTTCAAACGCATCTTCTTCTTCATTACCTTGATCATAATAGTTCATTCAATATGTACTAGCTTACAAAAGTCCTCTCTTACTGCATCAAAGTCTATGAAGCAGCGGCTGGGTCTGTCTGGGCCACCAACCTGCACCCAGTTCCTAACATTGCATTTGACATACCTCATTCAAGAAATAATCATTAAACAATGTCTTGTTTTTGCTTTTGCATCAGATTTCTTTTTAGAAAGGATTCTTTTTAGAAAAGACTCTTAGCTAAACACAGAAAGCAGCTGCAAGATAGGGCATGCTACCAAATGAGAGCAAAGGACCCTGTGTGTCCACTTGGAGTCTGTGGGGGCAGGGAACAGCAGGGCTTCCATGGCCCAACCCCCTTTTCCTGCTTCTGGGAAAATTACTCCTTCGTCTCTGGCCTCCTGGCCTCTCTCCGGAGTCTGACTTCACCTTCCTGAAAGCAGGAATTTTTTTTCCTACTAAATTCTGCTGCCTGCTGCCAGCAGAGAGAGGTGGAGCCTGCAGAGGCGGCTGCAGGACCATCCTGTGCCATTTGAGGAGACAGTCCCATTAGTCACTGGGTCCTGGGGTCTCAGCAAGCAGGATATGGAAATCCGAAGGGAGAGAGGGCTTCGTGCTGCACCATTTTTGAGTCATCCATGAGTGTCAGCACCCCCACCCCACCCGTGAGCATGACTGTGTCATCTGCAGCCATCTGCCCAGCCTCTCAACCGTGGTACCAGCTACAGTAGGTAAGAGGGCCTTCCCAAAACAGAGGATGCTTCCTGAGTCTAAAGAGGAGGAGACTTTAACAATCAAAGCTCCTCCCCAACTGTTTTATAAGTAAGGAAAATAGGCCACAGCTGAGATGACTGGCCCAAGGTCACCCTGGCAAAGATGGGGGAGCTGGGACCAGAATGAAGGGCTCCTGACACCCATAGGTGCTGGGACTGCATCAAGGTATGCTCCTCGCACACCCTTTTCATCTTGTCCTCCCTACCCTTCTTATGGTTTCAGCCCCAGGCCCCAGCTTCAAGGACACCCCTGCACTATCACCGTGTAAGCTGCTGCTTCCTTCTTGGGCCTCCAGGTCTTGCTGGCCTCTGGTCATGTGGCACTTGCCTAAACAAAGCTCCCTAAGTGGTAGCAGGCAGAATATAGGAGCAGCATCCAAGGGCCAAGAATTGGCTGCAACGGGGTGTGCTGGCGAAGGTTGACACTCACTTCCTTCCTGAGAGAGTAAGTGTGACTTCCAGAGCCCTGGGATGAGGTCCTTCCCAGGCCCCTCGCTGCGAATGAACTCCTTTAACAAGACCACACTGATTTAGTCTTTGCACTTCCGGCCCCTCCTCCCTGCTGTCATTTCTTCTCCATGGCTTTGATCGTCTCAGCAGGCCGTCATTCCCTTTTTAAGAGATGTCACCGTACCTGGAATCAGTTGACTCCTGTACCCTACACACCCGGCTTATTTCTCTTCGTTCCCCCAGGGGTCACTTAGGGCAGAACTGTGTCCAGGGCCTGTCATCTCCAGTGCTGAGAAGGCTTTGTCCTGAAAGCTAGGCTGTCTGGGATCTGACCCCCTGAGACAGAAACCTGGTACAAAGGGGAGGATGGGAGGGTTCAACCACCACCTCCCATCCCAGTTAGAGTTTGGGGAGGAGGTAACAAGCCGCACCTGGTTATGTCACAGGGCTCCATCCTGGCATGGTGTTGCCTGGAAAGCCGAGTGTGAGGGCCTGTGGGACTTGGCTGGCCAGCTTAGGACTGTGGTGTCTTGTCCTTCCAAGAGCATTTTCAATGTGGTACATGCGGGAATAAACGGTTCAGAGATCAGCCAAGTTTGGCACACACAGTTCCCTGCAAATCTCTGACCCTCTTGCCAGTTTGTCCTAGTACCCTTGGCTCTGAACGACCCCTCAGTAAGAAATGTGAACATCAACCACTCTGTCTTCTGACCTTAAAAAGTCTGGCAGGTACCTGGGCCTTGCGGGGCCGAGGAGGCGCTGCAGAGGCGAGGTATCCTTGTTTCCCCGAGATCTGGGCTCAGGGATCCCCGCTTTGGCTTTGGGTTTTGTTTCTTCTTATTTGAATTTCTGGAGAAAAAAATAGAAAACACTCCCCCTTCCCCCCCCAAACAACTAACTAGTTCGAGGCCAGAGCGGAGCTGGCCAATGAAAGGCCGAGCTGGAGCATTACAGCATCAGCAAGGCAGCCCATTGGCCTACCTGTCCTGAGGCGATGTGTCTTCCCGCCCTTCCCCGCAGTGTGGGGGTCCGTGCGGGCAGAGCTGGGCGCGCGCCCCGAGATGCCCGGCGCGTGCCCTTGGCCTTCAGCCTGGAGCTCTGGGCGTCCGGGGCTTTGCAAGCAGCCCAGCGAGCCTTGGGCAGCCGCAGGATGGCAGCGGAGTCCGCGCTCACCAGTGGTGGCTGCGGGGACATGTGGTGCTGGCCTCTGCACTAGGGAGCTGGACTGCAGACTTCCAAGGCACTGGTCCCTGCGCCCGTAGCTGGGGACCTGCTTCAAGAGCTGTGTTGTGGTGCGGTGCGTTTCCTGCTCGCTTTTTAGCATTACATCAGCCACCATCTCTGAGTTGAGCTGAATGTATTGTTTCTGGAATGAAGACTGCATTCCCAGTTCCCTAGTAACTAGATAGGACTAAGTTGTGGTCAACCGGGTGTAAACCAGGCATTCTGGCAGAAATCTGTTGTAATCCCGGCATTTTGGAGGCTGAGTCAGAAAGATTACTGTGAGTTCAAGGCCAGCCAAGGCAGCAAAATGAGACCTTGCCCCCCCCAAAAAAAACCCAAAAAATAGTCAGGGAAAAAGTGTGTGTGCACGTGTGTGTTTCCCACAGGGACTAACTAGCTTATGCAATAGTAGGACTATTCTTCAGGTTAGGGAATTGTTCTTCAAGTTGTTGGTATGTGTGTGTGTACATATGTACATATATATTCATATATACATGTATTATATTCTAGAATTCTGCTAATGAGTGAAACTGCCTGAGTTGGGCTGTGCCTGAAATCCAGTTTCATCAACTTCCCTACAAATAATACATTTTCATTCATCTTTGTGGTTGAATAGAACTCCCTTGTGTATATGTAGCATAGCTTTGTCTGTTCATCTATGGATCATCATCTAGACTGACTATGCATGGCACTACAATGGACTTGGCTGTGCAGGTATCTCTGTGATATGTACTTAATGGCAAATCTGACTTTTAGAAAGATCTCCCTCGAAACTATGGTCTATGAAGGAGAGCGAGGTTGCCCGGAAGGAGCAAACTGTCCTGGAGCCCTGGTGGTGTCAAGAAGATTTAGCACAGTGGCCAGCCAGTTGGACACTCCTGTGATAGGCTCACTGGGTGACAATGCTGCCAACCAAAATAAAGAAGGGGACTAGTTGTTCTTTTATGGGCAGCATGGGTACAGGTCAAACGATTCATTTGTTTTTATGCAGGTCGAATTCTACCTTCTTGGAACATTCCAGAGGGATCACATCTGCCATGTTAGTGTCAAGTTCAAGTTGGGTTAGAAACAAAGATTACCATATCCTTATTCATCCAAAATTAGGAGCCAGGAATCTTCACACCACACTTGCGGTTTTGGTCCCAAATTTCCCAAACATTTGTTGTAGCCATCTGTCCCCACTCCTTCCTTCCTCCTTTCCTTTTTAAAAAATTATTGTTGTGTGTGTATATGTGTGTGTGTGAGAGAGAGAGAGGGAGAGAGAGAGAGGGAGAGAGAGAGGGAGAGAGAGAGAGAGATTTGGCTATCTCCTTTTAGCACGCCCATCTCTTCTATGGACTAAGATCTCGTCAGGTCTGGCAACAGGCACCATTACTTGCCCGCCTCTCACCAGCCTCTTTTCTCTTGATTGCTTTCATGCTTTCTCTCTTTCCTTCTGATCGCTGCCATTATATTAGGATGGATTTCAGAAAGACCCCAGGACCTCTTGAGGACCTGCACCATGTGATGAAGGCCCAGTTGCCATGCACAGTCAACATGATGTGTAGTTTGCTGGCTTGGGGCTGATGTTTTTGCTTGGAAATTCTGAATCTTTGGATGTCTCCTCCAGATATCTGAGATGAGAGTGAATGTTTAGAAGGATCTGTCTGGGATGTGTATCGCAGTGTGGCTGTTGTTCTGAGCTCTCTCTCTCTCTCTC
>LOJH01001096.1:16779-35661 GCA_001685095.1 Ellobius talpinus | reverse complement strand
TCTCTCTCTCTCTCTCTCTCTCTCTCTCTCTCTCTCTCTCTCTCTCTCCATTTGGAACTTTATGAACCCAAACCTATTCCTAGGCAGGGCCCTCCCACTCTCCCGCTATGAGCATGCAGGCATGGAGCAGGCAGAGGGATTTAGAAACAACTTGGTCATTGTTGCATGGGTTCTAATTGGTCTTAATAATAAAAACCTGGAGCCAGATAGTGGGGCAAATGCTGAAGGATCAGAGAGAGAAAGGAGCAAGTCAACTCTTAACTTTCTAACTTCTCAGCCCCAAAAGGGCCAAACTACCATCTCCTCCTGCCTTCTATTCCTCTCTCCTCCCAGCCATATCACTTCTGTCTGTGCAGCCCTCCAGACCTCTATGGTTAACTAGTGGCTTGCTCTGCCCTCTGATCTTCAGGCAAGCTTTATATGTAAGAGTATACAAACAAGATATCACCACATCCCCCCTTTTTTGTCTAAAATAAAAAAGGTTATAATATAAGAAAAAATTATATACAATAAGTACAATAACTATAAATATATACAGGCAATAAATACATCAACAATGTCTAGTCCATTATCAATTGACAAATTCAGAGAAAATACTCTGTATCTTTTTATCTTTATGAGAATTTTTTACTTTAGACAAAAAGTGATGAAATAAATTTTCTTGTTTTAGATAAAAATATGACTGGGCAGAGAAAGGAAATTATAAGCAGAGAGGAGACAGGAGCTCAGGATTCAGTCTGAAGTTTCGTAGAGATGGCAATCAGTCTGAGGACTTGTAGAGACAGGATACCCCATCTGGTCTGGGAATCTCCTAGAGGTAAAAACTAGTGACTGGCTGCTCTGCTTCTCTGATCTTTCAGTGTTCACCCCCTAATATCTGACTCCTCTGGGAAGACCAATTAGAATTTATACTACCTAAAATTAGGATTGCATTATAGATCTCAAGTCTTCTTTTAAAATATGATTTATTTGTATCATTTTAAAATACGTGTATATGAGTATGTGCAAATGCCCATGGAAGGCAGACATGTCAGATGCCCCTGGAGCTGGAGTTCAAGTGTTTGTGAGGCACCTGATGTAGGTGTTGGGAATTGAACTCAGGTCCTCTGCAAGAGCAGTCCTTGCTCTTAACAGCTGAGTCATCTCTCCAGCCTTTCCGGTCCACCTCTTAATGTGTGACCCCAGAGAAGTCTTTGCCAGGCTCCCACCTCTGGCCAGTGCTTGCTGCCAGGTCCCTGAGCCTCTAGTTTTCTCTGAGCCTTGGCTTCAGTGGACAGAAGAGACACATATGCCCACTTGCAGGGCTAAGGAGATGAATCAAGAACAATAACAAATATCGGTGGGCCTCCCCAAAAGCCAGTAACACCAGAGGTTTCAGCTCCTGAAAACTGTCCTGGATTATTCTTTGTCCCTTCCCAATTAAATAAAGCCAAGTAGCAGGCACAACAGCCACAGAACGTGCTCTGAGGTACTGTTAACCACCGCCTGCTGGAGGAGCATTGCATCTCCAGTGGTTGTGAATGCCACACTCTTCCTACACCAGGAGCCCTGGATCTTGATTGCTATCTCTGTCCCTCCCTGTGAGGTTCTCAAGGGCTCCATTGCTGCCTTCATCTTGGGAGCTCACACTTATGCCGTGTCTCACCTCCATCTATTATGCATGTCAACTGCAGGCAAGAGCTAGATTTGGCTGTAACTCTTTGTTTCCCAGTAGGAACCTCTAGCACCCAAGGAGGAATAACTATTTCTCTATGAAGCTGTGATCTCTCTTAGAAACCAGGGAGCTGCTTTCTGGGGTGGTCTTTTCTTTTTTTGGCTTGCTAAGGGGATGCCTTTCCCCTGCTCATTTTGCTGTGTAGTCCTGAGTGCTGCTCCTTGGAAGGGACCTTCATCCAGTGGCCATGACCCTCTGATGAGGCAGCTGCAGCCTGCAAAGTTCTGTTACACACTGATGACACCCAGCAAGCCCTTTGACCTTCACCTTCGTGAGCTAGAGGCTGAAGGTTCTCAGTCGGCCTTGGCAGAGCCACCACCATACAGGCACAGTCCTGAGATGTTTTCTGTGCAAACAGAATATGATGATGGCAATGATGATGACCATAGCAGTGCATCAAGACCCTCCACCTGTGTGCGTGTGCAGGCATGCCTGCACACGCATGCTGAGGACAAGACAGAGTGCCCACTGCCACACTTACCATCCCTCAAAGTCTGCAGGCAGCAGAAGCATTCTGCTCCGTAAGCGGGAAGCTGTAGTTCAAAGTCACAAAGTATGGTGCCAGACCTTGCACAGACAGATCTTGTGCCCAGGTCTCACAGCACAGAATTGGTCCTTCCTTCCAGTTTACGCACCAAGATGGCTTTCTTGTGGACTGCAGCCCTCTGTTGGCGTGACCAACCTTGTCAATTGCTCTCTGTCACGTTCATTCTGACGTTCCCCTTTGGGGGTGGGGAGGCGCTCCCAGCTAGAGGTTCTTCCTCCAGGGCTCCAGGCCTCCAGGGCTCCCGGGCACTAGCAGTCGGAGGCAGTGGGCTCTGCAGCTCTGCCCAGCTGGGAGGATGGGGCCTAGAGGCCCAGTTGCCTATTGATTGTCTGAAATTGGATTTGTTGACACAAACTGCCAGTATTTCACAGTGATGAAAGGATTGCCCACCGGCCTTATAACAAGCATAGATTTCCCTGAGGGCCTCAAGAGCTGCTGGCGTGGTTCTTTTGTGAGGAGAAGGAAGCAATTAGGAGAATGGAGGGGGGGAGGTTATTAGGTCTTATTGCTTTCCTCAGCTCCCTCGCACAGCTCTCAGCGCTGTGTGGGATTTGGGACTCCCAGTCCTACCTGCAGTGGGTTCTGTTTGTCCCTCTCTCCCACATCAAACCAGTCGGGAGATCAACACAGCCCATGTTCCCTGACTCCGAAGCATATGGCAAATGCATACACAGATTTGGGTCACCCAAAGAAACCAGCAGGTGGAACCAGCTTTTAACAGACTTTAAAAATAACAGCATCACTTGGGATAAATACAAACTCATGAATGCGGGAGACGCACACATCTCTCTCCCCGGCTTTCTCCATCCCCATGTTTTGTCTCAATAAGAATGCCACACAGTGGACATGTTTTAAAGGTGTATTCAGCTCACCCAGCCAGCCAGCTAGACTCACCGGCAGATGTGAGGGGAAAGAATAGGGAAGGGGACAATGTTCTGTAGGGATGCAGTTGCTTGCAGGAATATGCATGGGCGCAGGGGCAGGTGCGTGAGGGGGAGAGGCGACAGCATCAGAAATAATGCCACCTTGTATCGTACAAATGTTACTTTTGCTGTGATGAAATATACATAGCATAAAACGGACTGTCACACCATTCTTAGTGTGCAGTTCGGGGGCACTGAGAGCGTCTGCAGGATTGTCCAACTGTCACCGCCCCCCATCCAGCTCTACAATCTTTCCTCTTCCCAGCAGGAGCCCCACATCCATAAATCCTGACTCCCGTTTCTCTCTCAGCCCCTCAGCCAACACGATGCCTCTGTGTCTCTGTAATTTTGACGATTCTAGGGGCTTCTCGTGAGTGGAGTTACAGTGTTTGTCTTTGTGGCTGGCTTATTTCACCTAACATAATGTCTTCCATGTGACCCATCTAGTAGCACACATATTTCCTTCTCTGAAAGACTGAACAATATTTGTGTGCAGAGAGCACATGGCGTTGTTTATTCCCTATCCACTGATGGACACTTGAGTTTCCTCCATTTTTTTTTTCTGTTGTGACAAAGACTGTTTGTAGACATGGGTGTGCAGATGTCTTCCTGAACTCTTGCATCCTGTACTTCTGTGTCCCTAACCTGAGGTGGGTCTTCCGGGCTACACAGGAATTCTAGGATTTTTTTTTTAGAACCTGTCATTTTTTTTCCACAGCAGCTGATTCATGTCACCACTTCACACTCCCACTAGCGATGGGTAGGGCTCCAATTTTCTATATTTACTGTTTTCTGTGTAAGTTATTTTTATTGATTGCCAAAACAAAACAACAACAACAAAAAACCAACTAGATTTAAAAGTGACCAAAAGATTTGTATTAATTTTTCCCAAGAAGATGAAGAAATGGCCTACATCACGAGAAACGTGAATGTCACTGGAGCTCCAGAGCTGAATTACAAACCACAATGAGACCTCACCTTGATCAGGCTTGAGTGGCTGCCCGAGTGAGAAGACAAGGGACCTCTTTGTACTACTGACAGAATATAAACTGAAAGACCATTATGGGAAACATGGAAATCCCCCTGAACCAGTCACCTAGTGTTACTGTTAGGTGTCTGTATGTATCCAAAAGATAGGAAATTGGTATCTTGAAGCAATATTGTGTTCACCATGGGATTAATCCTTGTAGCCACGCCATACAAAAAGCAGCAAGCTGAGTGCCCATCCACAGACAAATGAATAAAGAAAACAAATACACACTTGATATACTGGTTTAGGAGGTTCTTCTGTCTATGTGTTGCTTTCATTGGTTGAATAAAGAAACTGCCTTGGCCTTTTGATAGGGCAGCACTTGCCTATGGAGCTCTTGCCTGAGACTGACGCTGGTTAGAATCTTTCCCGGTAAGCCATGACCTTGTGGTGACATATAGATTATTAGAAATGGGTTGAATCAAGGTGTGAGAGTTAGCCAATAAGAGGCTANGCTTTCATTGGTTGAATAAAGAAACTGCCTTGGCCTTTTGATAGGGCAGCACTTGCCTATGGAGCTCTTGCCTGAGACTGACGCTGGTTAGAATCTTTCCCGGTAAGCCATGACCTTGTGGTGACATATAGATTATTAGAAATGGGTTGAATCAAGGTGTGAGAGTTAGCCAATAAGAGGCTAGAACTAATGGGCCAGGCAGTGTTTAAATGAATACAGTTTCTGTGTGATTATTTCAGGTATAAACTAGCCGGGTGGCCAGGACCAAAAGCAGGCCCTCTCCTCCCTTCTTCAACAATGCACTCATGCATATGTGTAAACCCAGCCTCTAAGAAGCAGGAACTCCTGCTGTTTACCGGTCTATGGTAAAAGGAACACAGGTGACATTGTGCTAAGTGAAATAAGTCAGGACCAAAAAGAAAAACTGTATTTTCTTATTTCTATGAGGAATCCCAAAGTGTCAAACTCCTAGGGACAGAATAGAAAGGGTATTAGTAGGTGCATTATGGGGAGGGGTGTGGGGAGATGCTGAACAAGAGGTACAAAGTTTCAATTGTGTAAACTAAATCCTGGAATTCAATTGTAACTACAGCTAGCAGTGTTGCGTTGTTTGCTTGGCTTTGTTGAGAAGGTAGACCTTGGTTTTCACCATGCCAAAAAATACAGGAACTATGAGGGGCAGAATGTACTTGCTGGCTTTGCTGTGACTATTGCATGGGTATCCATATAGCAAACCACTGGGGAGTACACTTTAACTATGTATAATACCTCAATCATACCTTAATAAAACTGGAAACTGGTATGACAGGAAGAAAAATGATCCCCAAAGGTGTCCATGTCCTAGTCCTGGATCTGTGACTCTCATTGCTCAGCAAGGGGCAATTAGTTGCCTGTGGATTTAAAGTTGCTAATCAGCAGACTTTGACAAGGAGCACTAATTATCTAGGGGTGATTACTTAGGGTTGGGGACCATGAGATCCCAAGGGTCCGTCCTTGTAAGTAGAACAGGCAAGCAGGGAGTCAGGGATATGGTAACAATCTCAGAGAATCAGGCTAATTAGACAGAAGAAAGACTGGAGTGGCTATGGCTTCCTTTGGAGGAAGGGGATAACTAAGAAAGATACACAGAGCTCAACAGGAATTTAAATCAGCAGTAATGATCGCAGCAAGGGAACAAGCCCATGAGGAACTAAACTCAGCATCTGATTTGTGTAGAGGTGAATGGGCGTTTTAAAGGGACAATGAGGGGGCTCAGAAGAAGAGGAACATGTGGGATCTCAACAGAGCCAGTAAGGCAAAGCAACTAAGGGTTAGTCTGTGCACCAGCATCCAGGCCGGCTGTGTCATTGATGGAGGCAGGTCCTCCTCTCACCAAGGCTGGGAGACACCGGCCAGCCTTGAGTTTTCTCAGGCTTCAGAAGAGGGTTAAGGTCATCCTCGCAAGGTGCTCTGAGCTGTTACAACTATGTAGTGTTTGCTCAGCTCTACAGACCAAAGAGGAAGCCCGATGTAGAGAGCCCAGAGGATCCTGGTGAGAGTTTCCCAAGCAATCTCCCTTAGAACTGGAGCTAAGGACATGGGCTGAGAGAGAGGCTAGAGGAATCCAGGAACCAACAACTCCCCCAAGGCTTCTAGGCTAGACCATGACCTTGTCAGAACGTTGACTCCCACCTAGGGAGACTCTTTGGGATTCCTGACCTCTAGCCATCTAGAACAGAGAGATAATAAGCCTGCATAATTTCTGGATACCTACGTTTTCATTTGTGACTGTTGTCACAGCGGGATTAGGAAATCAACAGAAGCAGTCAACCCTAGACAGAAACTCAAGATCTCAGGAATATAAACAGGCCCCACACAGTGTAGACAGGGATCTCCTCAAGACAAAGGGCTTGCTTTTGGAGGATGGTGCTTCCCTGGTGCTATGCTGGTTCAGACTCCCAGGAGTGCTTTCTGCTAAATACTTAGGATTCAGGTGAAAAGGTCCAGTTTTGACTGAATTGTCTAAAGTCCCCACAGTGGTAGCTGCTGTGGAAGAAAGGCATGATACAGATGCGTGTGACCATGGCGCAAACACAGTAGACTCCAGAGCTGGTGTGGCCCTTCCCCAGCCTACAGTGATGGGTGAGACATGGCTAGGCTTGGCTCTGACCCTCAGAGCCTAGGTTGTATCTCTGTTGGAAGCCAAGGGAAACAAGGCCTGACTGGGGAGCCCTACTCCTGTGTCCCTGTGGACAGTAAACTAAAGTGGAAGAGGTCTCCCTGTTCCCCCAAACTCTCAGAGGGCGCTGCTGTCTTTGTGTCTGGCTGAACTCAGCAGCATTTGGGAAGCAGTCTCCTTCTAAAGCCCTGGCTTGCCTGTGACCCCCCTTGCTTCTTTGTGGTCAGGTTGGAAGAGCGACAGAGGCTCTGGGAAGAAATGTCTTCAAGGCCAGGTGTCAACTCTCTGGATTACTATGCAAGATACAGGAAGAACTCGTGGGAATTTATTAATGGACCCATGTCAGTATGTATGATAGCAGAAGGTCAAAGAAACCCAAATGTCCATCAACCAGAGAGTGGTCTATCCATACAATGGTGGATTATTCAACCGTCAAATGAAGAAATAACACGGATGAAACTTGAGGACATTTCACTCAATAAAATACACATGTCGTCAAGGACCTGGCATTGCATGATTCTATTCCATGGAATGACCGGAGCAGGTACATTTAAAGAGACAGGAAGTCTATTAGTAGTTTTAGGGGCAGGGGAGGTAATAGAGGAGTGAGAACTGAAGGACTGCTTTCTGAGGTGATAAGAAATTGTCCTGGAAAACCAATGAACTGCACCTTTCAGAGGGTGAATTCTGTGACATATGAAACAGGTCACTGATACTGTCAGAAGGATGCAGCTGTGGAGTTGGCCTGAGCCAGCAACCTGCCTGTAGTGGTTTGAATAAGAATGCCCTCCCCAATAGACTCATATTTGAATGCCTATTCACCAGAGAGTGGAACTCTTTGATAGGATTAGAAGGATTAGGAGGTGTGGTCTTATTGGAGTAGATTTGGCCTTGTTGGATGAAGTGTGTCACTGGGAGTGGGCTGTGAGGTTTCAAATGCCCATGACAGGCCCAGTCTCTCTACCTGCAAGATCAGGATGTAAATGGTGTTGGGAACATTCAGGGCTGGCTGGCCTTTCCTCTTCAGCTAAAGCTTTCTGGAAATGCTTTCGTGGATACCACCATATGTATGTTTCCAAGGTAATTAATTCCAAATCTAATCAAGGGACCAATGAGATATTGACATTCAGTCAGTATTTGACAATCAAGCACATGGATCTGAGCCCCTACACAGGGACCTAGGTGGTGTGATGGTGCATACCTGGAATAGCACCAGGAAGGCTGAGATAGGTGTGTAACTGGTTACAGCCCAACCAATTGGTGAGCCCAGGTGTAGTGACAGACCCTTGTCTCAAAAAATAAGGTGGGTTCAGCAGAGGAAGACACTGACTGATGTCCACATGTGCACATGCACCTGTGGGCAACCGGTAGCTGGAGTCTTACTTTTCATGTCTTTCACATGCACGGGTGTGTCTGCACTGAGTACCTAGCTAGCTTTCCCTAGATGAAACTGCTCGATGCTTCATTGGTTAGGTTGAATCACTGGTCCCTCATCCCAGAATTTGCTCTACTTTACAATTCCCACCTGGAAGCACTGCCCTAGTAAGGTCGCCATAGGTATGGTACACACAGTTCTGGTGATTCCAAGCGCATCTCCTCCTGTTGTCTGGACATACCATGCTGTGGACTATGCAGGCAGTTGGGACCATAGCACAGGTGTCTAGGATCCTGCTCCTGTCATTTCATGACGTATAGTGGTCCCTGGTTTTATATTATCACAGATTGATCAATTATACCATCCCTCTTCCTCCCCAGATCATTTTATCACGATGCTGGAGCATCCTACCAGGAGACAGAACTGATAGAGACCTCACTATCTGTTGACATTTGTTCATTAATAGGCCCTGCTGGGTATGTTTGTTCAATCAGTTATGTGTGAATCACCCAACACTTCTGTTACCCAACCTACATTTTTTCCATCTGTTCCTTGAAACATTCATTTTGGTCCTTTAGCATATATATTATGTTCTGTTGTAATAGCTGCTGCTGTTTGCCTAACTGGGTCAGATGCCACTACAGCAGGGGGCCATGGCTTGTTCTTCTTCACTTGCCTTTCTTTGAACATGTGAGATACCTTTTCTGAACTCTGGGATGAACCCCTGCAGATGGCCACATAATCAATTTACCTGCCTTCTTATTTATACCTGTTCTGATCCTGCTGTATATTTTTGTTCAAAATTATACAAAGAAAATCAGATTTGCTTTGAATTCTTGTTTTGAGTGAACCAACTGTGTTTAATCTAATAGCTGGAGTACAGAAATGAATATCAGACAAGGAAGAACAGCTGTGAGATGCTCTCTGTAGGCTCCCTTAGAATGGGGCTCTTGAGCTTTGAGGGAATAAATAGCTGACAGACACTAACCTGACTGAAGACTGACTGGTGCTGATGGGGGTGGCCTGCACTGTGCTGGGAAGAAGGACAGTGCTGGGGAGAATATTCTGTAGGGAGGACCCCTCTCCTGCTGGTGGGAAGGCAAAGTGGTGCAGCTGCCGTGGGAAACAGCACGGAAGGCCGTTACCAAGGTAAAAAGAGAAGCACCCCACAGCCCAGCAATCCACTCAGGGCTCTGTACCCAATGGAACTGACATCACAATGTTCAGGCCTCTGTACTCTTCACTGAGTTCACGGCAACACTGTTCACAACAGAAAGACACAGCAGATGACTGGATAAAGAAAATGTGATATGCTTCTCACAGATAGCTCATTTGCAAAATGGATTGTTATTTGACCCTTGAAAAGGAAAAAAACAAAACAAAAAAACAAAAAAACAAAAAACAAAAAACCAGGGACTGGAATGACAGCTCAGTGGTTAAGAGCACTTGCTGTTTGGAGAACCTAGATTTGTTTCCTGGCACCCGTATAGGGTTGGGGAGGCTCATAGCCATCTGTAACTCCAGTTCCAGGAAATTGCACAGATGTGCATATAGAGTCAAACAGACACACATACATGCACATAAACAGTAATTATAAAAATAAACAAACAAACCAAAATAAAAAGGAAGAAATACCACCATTGAGACAAGATGGATGAACCCGAGGAGACTAGGCTGAGTAAAAGAAGCTAAGCACAGAACAGTAAATACCGTAAAGACTGAAAGATTCCAATCACGTGAGGCACCGAGAACAGACAGTAGAATTGTGGCTACTAGGGGCCGGGGGAAGTTGCAGGAAGCTGTTGTGCAGTTAAGGTGAGCTTTCAATTACTCCAGGAAAACTGGCTAGAGAGATCTGCCCCATAGCATCAAGCCTGGAGTCAGCCATACTGTATCACATGCTTTACATTTGTAATAAAGATCAATTTCATGGTAAATGATCTTAGTACAAATGGAATACAAAGGAACAGAAGAGAGGCACAAGGTACTTTTGGGAAGCATGGGATGCATCTGGATCATATTTACCTCTAACATTTCTCTCTCACTTCCTCCAAGACACTTCCTCAACATGTAACTTTCCCACCTTAATGCACTATTCTTTTTTTTGGGGTAGTGGTGGTAACCAGTTAGGGCAGACTGGAACATTGACTTGTCTTGTTGGCTTGATCTTATATCGGTCTTGTGTGGGTAACCACAGCTGCAATGAGTTTATGATCTCAATGGCCATGCCTTGCTCATAAAGCATTTCACTGCACCCCCCACTTCCCTCATCTTATATTCTTTCCAATCCATCTTCTGTGATTTTCTCTGAGCCTTGCTGAGCATGGAAGTATGGCTGTAGAGATCCCATTTAGGACTCAACCCTCAACTGTCACTTATTCTTAGAACTTTGACCAATTTTACAAATCTCTGCAGTAACTGCTGCCCACTTTGGAAAGAAGCTTCTTTAGCCAAGGCTGAGGGCAGTGCTGACCATCTATGGGTACAAGTACAATATTAGGAGACAGTTTGGCAATATGTTCATTTAGCAAAATAACAATTATTGATTCATCCACTGGGGCCTATGATCTCCACGGGCTTTTGACCACATTTCCAGTGTCAAGCATGGATTCTCTTGACATCGTCTGCATGGCTTCAGGGATTGACCTGAATGGAGCCACCAGGTAATGAGGAAAGGAAAGACATACAGACAGGCACAGAAAAGCTAGGGTCAGGTGGGTAGATCTAATGGAGGTCAACAACTACAACAGCAGTCTGGAAATTCTGTGTGCTTGCTTTATACATGTGAGTTAAAGAGGCAGGTTTATTGTATAAAGTTAAACAAAGTGGCAGATTCTGCTAATCTTATTAGGGGGTCTCTGTAGGGGAACAGGGTCATCCATCAGGAGGAAGTTGTTGTTATACACATTGGTCAATACACTCATAAGTGGACCAGAGGACGTTTATTTCCAACCCTCTGAGCCTCACCCAGGGATGGCTTTGCCAATTCCCATCAGTCTGATGCATTGGGGTTGTTGTCGTGGCTTTGTCCATGCCAACAATACACATTCACTTATGACTCCATCCACTTGCCGCATTTGTTCCTCAGTCCAATCAGGAAATGGTTGGTTGCTCCCATAGCCTTCGTACCACTAATGTACTGTGAGCTGGTTGGTTGCTCCCATAGCCTTCGTACCACTAATGTACTGTGAGCTGGTTGGTTGCTCCCATAGCCTTTGGACCACTAATGTATTGTGAGCTGGTTGGTTTCTCCCATAACCTTCCCACCACTATGAGCCTTCTTTCCTGGCAGTTCAGTATTGTAGCAATGAGGGTCCATCACTGTGTAATACCACTGATGACTTCTCCTCCAATCGTCTACATAGCACTTTCCAGCACCACAAAAGCTCGCCAACAGGAAGAAAGTTTCTAGTCAGTTCTAGTCACTTGACTTCTCCAAGTGCTACATCCAGTGTGGTATAGTGTCTTAATCAGTAACAGGGTCTTACCATCTAGTTCTGGTGGACAGCCAAGAACAATGGCAATAGCTTGAGTTGTTTAGGGGGTGTTTGGGATCTTCCTGACAAACAGCTCATAGGGAGATGACCAAGGTTGGTTTTTCAAGAAGCAGCCATATCAGGTGAACTTGTGAATCTGTAAGAAATTTAGAACAAACTTAGTGTGTTCTTCAGCCAGAGAACTGCGACAGCCAAAGCACACCCATTGGCCAGATTACAGAAGTAGTCTTTTAGTGATCATAAATCTTTGGTTATTTACTCCATTTTTATTGCTTGACTTATTTATGATCAATCAAACTGAGGTTTAAGTTCCTTATCTGATCGGATCACTGTTCACTGTATCAGTACTGTGGAACAGACCTTGTCCAGACTTCTGGCAAGCCATTCTGAAGCTGGACCAGATTCCTCCATGGCTCGAGCTTCAGCTTCATCTTTTGCAGTGTGGGGAACCTCACAGGATGTTTGGGGAGACTTGCAGATGCTTAGCCCAGTGCCTAGTGCTTAAGCACTGACACTTGTTACTGTTCACTTTAAATGCTCACTTAGTGTCTTCAAGGAGTTAAGTATCCAAATCCTGAAATTCTAAAATGGAAATAGGTGTGTATCAGTAGCTGTCCCAGTGTTCAAGACAGAAGTTTCCTGTAAGAGATTAAACATTTCTCTCAGGCTGGGGAGATAGCTCAGAGATGGTGTCGGACTTGGGCTCTCTTCTCAGCACCATAGGAAGACAGAAGGGAGGTGCTGGGGTTTCTAGAGCCCAGGAAAGAAGGTCCAATGTACAAGTCTGCAACAATAATGTACCGTGCTTGCTATAGCAGTCACCATATTGTGAAGTGTAAGCGTCAGCTTCATAGTGCCTCATGATGAACTGGAGTAGCTATGGGGTTGGAGGAAGCACTACACTTCTCCAGCCTCGTTCTTCATTCCATCACTCCCACTCCGAAAAGAGCGTGGAAGGAATGACCACCTGCAAATCTACCTCCCAGCGCTGGCTCTTCATAAACAGTGACCTGCTACCCCAGTGGAAGTCAGGGTTGTCACAGTGACTGTGATGTTGGCAAACAATATAGCTGAAATAGCAAAACTTGGTATGTACTGACCTTGTATTTTTAAGTTACTCCAAATGATTTACCCAGAATGATTTAGAAGCTATTAAGACTCTCAGAACAACCTTGCAATGTGGTTTTACTTCTCATGGTTTCTCATCAACTCTGGTGGATTCATGGCCTCTTTGTAATATATATTCCTATTTGGAACCAATTTTTTTTTCATCAATCAGTCCATCAGTCACTAATCTGTCTTAGGAACTGCAGAATAAGTAAAATAAGTTTTGAAGAAAAGACTTTTGTTTGGCTCATGGGGAGGGCCCAGAAGCCCAGTATTAAGTGCTGTATCCGCTGGGCTCCCAGTATGGACTGCACTCTGCATTCCATGGTAGGAAAGCAGAAGGCTAATGGCAGAGACAGTGCATGAAGGGAGACCTTTAACCAGTCCCACGCAGGAGAGCTCACTGTTGTCTGAGTTAACCAACTACCGTAAGGCAGGCATTAATTCCTTTTAACCTAATGGTGTCAACACGACTTTGGGAAGGGGATGAGCTGCAAGCAAAACATGGTGGCACTGGGAAGTGATCACTCAAGGATGCCAATGCTGTGGGCAGCAGGAGCCCTGGATCCTGAGCTCTTCTGGTGTCCCTGTTCCTACTTTGATCTCGATTCTCGCTGACTCGCTATGAAGTTCTCTGCCTTAGCCTATTTTCTCCTGACTGCACAAGATGAGTACACATACAAACGCAGCTAGGGAGAACAATTAATTATGAATGTGGCCTGATCCAAAAGGGATTCTAAGAGGAATATCTTAATCTTTTGAGAGTCATAAATAATGTAAATAATTTCCCCATGTTTTATGCAAGTAGACTTTTTCGGTGGTAAACAGTGAGATTACATATACACATACATATATTTTTTTCCATCCAAAACTGTATGTAATTAGCATTTGGAAGATTGTAATTATAGCCTGGCTAAGCTTTTTTGTAGGTGCTAAAATTGATTTCTTGGCTGAATTATTTTGCAACAGACATAAACCACTAATTGTACACCTAAATGAAATTGAGTGTGAACAAATCGAATAACTTTTATTTTACCTTGGATAGTAATTTATTGGTGCAGATAAAACCCCTTAATTAAATTTGGCATAGCCGAGCCTGCAGAGGCCACACATAAAGGTATTCTGTCGCCCAGCTTTAGTGATTATTTTAATTTTAGAATATGCTCTCCTGTTCTTGGGGAAAATTGTGTATCTATTGAGCCCTGCAGAGGGAGGGGCCAGTTTCAGTTTGGTAGCCTTTGAGTCCCAGGTGGATAAGGATGGATGGATCGTTTGTAAGAAGTGCTGCTCCTTTATAATTGTAAATAAATACATCCAAGATGGAAATATGTAGCATCATTCCATATGAGTCTCAACTCAGAAACTTCTGCAGTCCCTCCAAAGAGATGAGATGAGTGAACATCAGTGACACATTTTTATCTCGATCAATACATCTTAGGTATTTCATCGAAGATAAACCACTCACTCACATGTGTTTCTTTCTTTGGCTGCTGTAACAGAAGTACCACAGACTCGGTGCCTTCAAACAACACGGACCGCTCTGTAGGTCTGATGTTCAGTACTGCGGTGTTGGCAGGGCTTGGCCCTCTCCAAAAGCTGCAGGGATACCCTCGACTCCTCCACCCTCTGGTCTGTTTTCTCAATCTCTGTTTATTCAGTCCCTTAGCATTCTCCCCCGTGCGCGTCTCTGATCATAAACACGGTCTTTTTGTAAGGACACTGTCTTAGTTGCTTTTCCTGTTTCTCTGATACAGTACCCTGGCAAAGGTTACTTAAAGGAGAGAGGTTACAGTTCGAGGACGCAGTCCACCACGGCAAAGGTAGTCTTGATGGCAGCTGGTCATGTCTTGTCTATGATCAGGAAGTAGAGAACAATGTGTGTTCTGCCTCACCTAGCTTCTGCCTTGTTGTGAGGTTCAGGACCTAAACCTAGGAAGTGATTGCTCCACTCTTAGGTGGTCTGTCTTTCCACCTCAATTAGTTTAATCAGGATACTCTCTCAAACATATGCCTAGGGGCTCATCTTATTTAAATAACCCCGCACAGGTGTGTCTGGAAGCTTGCCATCTAGGTGACTGTGGTAGTTCGCTTGTGACTCAGTTTCCATTACTGAGTCGAATGTGACTTGTAAGTCACTGAGTTCAAGCTTGCCTGCTCTGCCTGCATCCTTGAGGGCTGTGAGAACGTTCTGATTAAGCCCATGGGAAAGAGCATTTTGCCCATGAGAAAAAAAAAAACACTATCTAGTAGAAAGAATACCACTGATGCCAAACCTTAGGGACATCGAGCTAGAGAGTGAAGCTGCTTATAAGCAGCAGGCGCATGACAGACAGAAGTCCGCTTACTCGAGGGCAGGAATGGTCTTGTGATCAGATACTGACCGACTGCTGTGCTGTGCTTTGTTTTGCTTTTGTATATAAGCAGGCTCTGAAATAAACTCATGGCTGCACAGAGTGAGCTGGCTGTCCCCCCCGGAACTGTCATGCTTTCTGTCTCCATTTCTTTCAATCTGACATTTCCTTAATCCTTGCGCCCCTACCCAGATACCCCCAACTGATTTTGCTGGAGCGGGCTCTGACAGGTGACTTCACTTCCCATCAAGTTGACAAGAGCATTCATCATCAAAGATGCCAGTCACATTGGTTTAGTGGCCTCCCCAAGCCATCTCAGCTTCATTTCCCAACAATCCCACTTCCAGACAAAGTCAAATTATGAGGCACTGGGGGTGAAGACTTCATCTTTCTGGAGGATGAGGGACACAGTTCTGCCCCTAGCAGAAAGAAAAACAAAGTAGAGACTGTAAGTCTGCTTGAGCAGCAAACACAGATTCCGTGCACAAATCACTGCGATTAAGAACTGCATCCACCCTTGGTTCCTTTTTAATTCCTATTAATCGAGAGCCTGATCTAATTTAAGAACTACCAACGAGCTTAAGGTTTGTAAAATGATTTCATAAACACGTGTCAACTTTTTACCATTTCTGCTGGGATTAGGAAAGGCTTTCAGCTGGAAAACATTGACAAGCATTGAGCCAAGAGGCACAGCATCAGAACACTTTACAGGGTCTTATGTGCTGGTGTCTGCCACCCAGGGTACTGTAGGAAAATGGGGGACTCTGTCTGCTAGAGATAACTAAGTAGAGAAGTTTCTAGGAAAGGGGGTTGACTTATTTCAGATTTTCAAAGTATGATGTAATGCCCCACTGTCCATGGGACAAACGACTCTTGAGCCAATGGATTCCTGAAACCCAAGATGGTAGGGAAGCATGTATGTGCTGTTTTCCCAGTACATGACCTCCCATGGGAAAGATTAATCAGGGAATAAGATATTAATAATAGCCAGTAATAAATAAAATACTTGTAGAAATATACTAAGATATAAATAAAAATGAGGAGGTTAGATAAATGTAGCCTCTCTTTCAGTATACTCTTGTACTGCGCTTGCTTCCACAGTGGTTGGAAGTGGTCTATTATTCACATGATGGGATGTGGGGGTGTGGTGAATGACGTGACTGACAATACTCAGCAACTGTGTCAGGGCCACCTGAGCACACGGACAGGGATGCTGTGGCCAGTGATCCTGACTACCAGGACGGCTACTCGGTAACTTACAGGAGGGTAGCATACACAGTATGGATACTCTGGACAAAGGTGTGATGGAAACTCACTCAGCATACGTTTTCATCATTTCCCCCAGAAGATTCTGCATATCTGAAATTTATAAGTCATTTACTCCTGGAATTTTCTGTTTAATAATTTTGGGTCTTAATGGATTGTGGATAAGTAAAACTGTATAAAATGAAACTCCAGATAAAGAAGACATCCTTGCATAGTTCTTGGAAGTGTTTGCAGCTCTATATTTTTAGCTCTGAAAACCTTTACCCATCATTCATTCTGTTTATATTTCCTCCATTCTTGGTAGAGTGTTAACTGATCTAGGCTGCTCATCTGAGAGTGGCCCTGTCGAACAATGGGTGCTGTGAACTCTTTGGGGAGGCTGCCACCGTTCACCTCTGCATTGGCTTCTTCTTGAGTGGTGCTGGGATCAGCCATTCCACCAGGAATGGAGTACTGTCTGTTTCCCATCTCAGCTAAGAAAGGTACTTTCTGGACCCTCCACCCATTCCTTCCAGCCTTATTCCTTCTTACCCCACTGGTCAAAGAAGCTTCTGAGTGTTCTCACCTCAATGATGCATCCAGAACTGAGGAAATATCCACAGGGTGATCCGTATACCCTCAGGTCATGGAGCCTGCTGTGGCAAGAGACCCACCCACTGTGTGACTTCCACACTCCCCTCCCTGACTACAGTCATCACGGCACCTTGGGTTTTATTGGTACTGGTGTCAGCTGAGACTCTGCATGCTTGAAAACTGGTGCATTCTCATTTTCCTAGCATGAAGTTACACAGTACCTTGGGAAGGTTTGCGATATTGTGGGGTCTTTTCTCAAAGGAACCTAGCGTCCCTTTGATCCCTGGGCCATGGGTGGTGAGGGGGTAACCACTCTCTTTCACAGTTGACATCAGATCTCTGTGCACCTTCTCTCCTTCATGGTTTTCTGATTACAGGAGTAGAGAAAGAGCCTTATTGCCTGCTCATCTGCATCCCCTCTGGAAACATGGCCTTCCATTGTCGCCTCTGTCCAGAGCCCTGGGCCGCTCTAGCCTTGCTGCCCATTATGGTCACTTTATTCATCTGTCTCTGAAGGTTGGACTCTGCTCTCTGGTCTGTGCCACTTCACAGTGTTTTCTTCTTTACTGATGGTGTCACTTACTGCTACGCATGCACCATATGTGTGACCCCCTCACCTGGGAGATTCCTATTCCATAAAGGATGCATTCTCTAAGTTTCCCAGGAACACCTCAAGATGTCTGGCATTATGTATAATCCCTGGACTTTCTAAGACCTCAATGGTATGTTAATCTATATATGGGACCTTTTCCAAATTGTGCTGTCTTTATGTTCAAGCTTTAAGTGGTCTATGATCAGCAAGTTAGCAATGACAAATTTGTCCTTGTAAGAACACTAAGTTACAGATGAGAGTCAGTGATCATTGCCCCAGCCACAGGGCTGGAGAAATGGCACTGGCTGCTCTTCCAGAGGACCTGGTTTTAATTCCCAGCATCCATATGGCAGCTCACATTTGTCTGCAACTCTAATTCTGGGGGAATCTGATACCCCTGATACAACCATACATGCAAAGTGAAAAGAAATTGTATTTGACTGTATAGTTGCTTAGATGTGTTTTGATAGCCAGAGGAACTGGGGTGGAGCAGAAACAAATGCAGAGATTTTTAGAGTTTGCAGATAGTGTAAACTGTATACTTCCTCTCCCTCGCTGGCAGCGTACCCACCACCCACTTCCGGCTGCTCCTTAACTTGGAGAGGCCAAAGTGTGGCTGGACTGTGCCCCCAGAAAGTGGAGGTGCTGTGGTCACAGAGCCACAGCCTCAGTCACTGCTGAGCAGATGGAAAAAAAGGAGGGAACTCAAAACTCAGAAGTAAGAACTCAGTATTCAGGAGACTGGGGGGCCCTCCCCATACTGTCTTATGTTTCTGTGATTCTTTCTTATCTCTGTTCCTCTTACCTTTCTAATCCTCATGCTCCTGCCCTGGAACTTATGAATACACTGCCACAGCTAGGATCACGGAAGCCAAAAAGCTGGCTCCTGGCACCACACACTGGCCAAGTCCAGTGCTCTGAAGGCTCACTCTTGTAGTTTCTCTGGTACACATGGGTTCATACTGAGACCTTTACAAACTTGGATGAATTGTTTCATCATTGAATTTTTAATTTTACTGAATTTCTCTTCCTGGGGCTCTACTGAGAATGAACTCTAGTGGTCTGGAGACTGCAGGAACAGGGGAAGGTGAATCTTGTGAAGGACACAGTTGTTTGGTAAGTGGCCCCATTTACTGAATACTTTCAGTGGTGTTCAGGTAGCATGAGTCTGAGTTCCTCTTTCAAGGAAGGCGAGTCTCAAACTCAGCAGCAATGATAAATAGTTCTAACAAGAGTGTTTAGGGTCTATGGTATCTATGTGGAACATCCGTTTTTCTTTGCTTGCCTGCCTGCCT
>LOJH01001096.1:0-12404 GCA_001685095.1 Ellobius talpinus | reverse complement strand
GTCTACAAGAGCTAGTTCCAGGACAGGCTCTAAAACTACAGTGAAGCCCTGTCTCAAAAAAAAAAAAGAAAGAAAGAAAGAGAAAAAGAAATTAACTTCTTAGACACATGCACATCATCATGCATATGACTTAAAGGTTTCACTTTCAGATGCTCATTGTGAAAATGACAGACAGGTTAGTTAAATAAACCCAGCTATAACGGAGTTTCATGTTAGGCAGAGAGGAAATTTCTGTGGGCAAAGAGAACAGGGAGAATGGTTACTCTACTAGAAGTATTGGAGCCTTAGAAGAGGAGGAGGGCTGAACATCTGCCTTAACTTCCCCCAAAGAAACTGAAATCATTTATAACCAGGAATGTCCTCCTCCTGGAATGTAGGGACCCTTATCCTTCCTTTTTTGTCCTTTTGGTTGAGATCAGCTGCCACAACTTTCAGAATCATCCCTGGATACTCTCCTAACACCAACCTGTTACCTCAGTGGTATAAAGCACACAATTTACTTCCTTATTTTTCTCCATGTATGCCCTACCCGCTGAAGCAAAGGACAGGCCTTCAACAGCAGCAATGGTGTGGTGCTTCCAAGTGGCGTTCACCCTTGTTCTGGAAGCCAGGGAGGACACTGCATTTATGCTTAATCATTTGGTGTGAACTGAGATTTCAATGTTCCCCTGCTAAAACTGTTGAGTTCCTGAGTCACTGTCCCATTCCTTCCTGGGACTGATTCTAGAAACAGGGATTATTAAATGTTTACAGATTCTGTCTCCATTAAAGCCGGGACAGAACAAACAGTGGGAGTTATAAAGCCATAATTACCACTAGTAAGACAGAGAAAACCATGAGGAAGGAAATCCTAGAAAGCCCAAGTTGGACAGATTTGAGTTTGGAAGACAGGGAGGGCCATCATAAATGGTCTCCTTTTCTTAGTGGGAAATCAATACCTCCAGCTGTGGGGGAATGTGTTTGCAGTTCAAGCTAGCTGGGAGGCTGAAGCAGGAGAATCAGCTGGGCCCACACCAGGCTTATCAATTCCAGGTCAGCAGGCAGCACAGCAAGCCTGTTTGTTGAAGCAATTCTGGGGAAAAGAGAAGCGAAATCGAGTTGGGCGTGGCCTAATGATGCTCTGAGAAACACGTTAGAAAGTGATTTTTGTCATCGTGCAAACACCATTGAGTGTGTTTATACAGGTTAACTATGGTGCCATGGGGCCAGGATCTTAGGGGTCTGTTGTGGACTAAACTGCCATCATGTGGGAGGCAAACAAGAAAATAAAAGCCACTGAAATCCTATTTGAGAAGAAACCCCAGTTCTGTTGAGAACCTTTAGCACATTTTCTGTGTCTACCCACATATGTATTTTCCTTTCCAAAATTAAAATCACTTTTTTCCCATGCTGTTCTATGACCTGCTTTTGTACTTAGAAACATTTCCTAAATATTTCCTCAGGCCACTGCACTTTCTCTCACACATCATTCTGAGTAGTTAATTCTTCTGACTTCTGTCTTTTCATCATGCCCTCTACCCAACACAGTGCCAAGTCCCCTTGGCTTTTCCTTTACCAGCATAGGTAGGCATCCTCTACTGCTTCAATCTCATCCAAGGCACTGAATCATATTAGCTTGGCTCTTACCCAACTACCCTGTCTCATACTTTCTTGATACCAGTATGATTTGTCTTTCTGCCCTGATTTATGTTTCTCTGTAGCCTAATACCATTCTTCAAGGGGCCACTCACCATGCTAGTATGGAACACGGGTGTTGTTGGTTGTCTATTGCTCATGTACACAAGCTTTGTGAGAGAAAGACATCTGTCTCTTCAGTGTTTCGCTTTCTTCTCACATCTGGAGCAGCACCTGGCACACAGAAAACTCTTGTTTGACATTGCTTGGTTGAGGCACTGAAGCCACATCTGAATAGATAATAGAATATTTTGTTGGCATCTGCTTATAACTCCTTTTTCTTCATTCTATTAGATCACGTGGGGGTTTCCCACTTTCCAAAACCTTTTGGATGATACATGGTTTAGGCTTTAGAACAAATTCTCAGACGGGGGCATATATTTTTAAGGCTTCCAATATGTCTTGCCAATTTGCTTCCCAAACTCCTTGCTCCGAGATGTTCTGACAGCAGCAGGATTAGACAGCAGCAGTTCCCCACATATCAAATTTCAGCAATGCCAGGGACTTTTGCATGTGTGTACTCCCTATCCAGACAGTGACTTATCAGAATATACAGCAAGCAGTCCCTTGACATTCTGGGTAACAGGATTTGCTGAACCATGAATTTGGCCTGAACACAACAAGGACAGCTTATGTTTACTCTACTGTAGGTGAGGCCTCAACAGGAAGGGTACGTAGCTGGGTGGACTGGATTTATCTGGAACCATCTGGGAGCATCCATGCTCAATGGCCAGAGAATGCTGCTGGACTTCAGTTAGGACTTAACTTGGGCTGGGGTTGGAATACTCGTCATGGCTCTTTTGGTGACCTGGGCTTCTGCAAGACTGATGGTCTCAGGGTGGTGACATTCCTTACTTGGTAGTTTAAGGCCATAAATACAAGTACCCCAGGAAACTAAGAAGATGTGGCATTTCTCTCCTGACCTAGCCCCCAAAGTCAGGCATTCTCAAGCCTACCCAGATTTAGTGGAAAGGGCGTGTGAGCTTTCAGGAAGAAGGATGTCAAGGACATTGCAGCTATTTTTGACAAGGCTTTAATTTTAAATAAGTGTTTAGATTCTCAGCAAAACGGAATAGAAGCCACAGACATTTCCCATGTACCCCTCACCCCACACCTGGGTACATCCCCCATTAACAACATCCTGTACCTCAGTGGCCCCTTTGTTCCCCATGACAAGCTTTCATTGCCTCCTCCTCCTCACCAGTCACTCCAAGTCTCAGTTTACCCCTGGTGCTTACCCCTAGAATCTAGTCAGTCATCACAGTTTTCTCCCCCAGAGGCCGAACAGTTGGGATCAGGCAGCCTGCAACCCTTTTATATTGGCCTCTTTTATGTAGTAATATGCACTGAAGGTTCCTCCATGGCTTAAAAGTGCTAATCTCTTAAGTCATGAGTGATAGTTGGTTATCTGCCATAACACCTGTTATAGGTTATCTCGGCTGCTTCCAAGCTTTAGCAACTATGAATAAAGATGCCACAAGCACCCATGTGTAGGCTTTTGTGTGGGTATAAGTTTCAGCACTACTGGACAGTATTGATTGCTGGATTACACACTAATAGAATGGTTACAGAATGTTTAGTTTAAAGAGATCAAGGAAGCTGTCTTCCAAAGTGGCAGCTTGTTTCCCACTAGTAACTTTGACTGTAGCCATTTGTGAGTGAGTGTGAGTGTGTGTGTGTGTGTGTGTGTGTGTCTAACTGTCACACATTACGAAGTGTTTGAAGCTTGAAAGAGCTATGGATGCGTGAGATTCATAGATGGAAAGGAGAGAGAAGAGAGTCTAGGACTGGAGTTCTGGGGGAATACACAGCCCTGAATAGATAGGGGCACTAGCTTATCCTCTGGGGATAAGCAAATCACTTTAGCCACCACTGCCTGGATCCCTCTGTCCCCAGTAAACTCTCCAAGGAAATCCAGTGGGTATTTCTTCTCCTCCAGAGCCTATATAATAAGGAATTTGGTTTTATTCAAAGAGAGATGTGTTTTTTTGTCCCTTGCTCCAAGATGTGATCTGATCTTTAAACCTTTAGACTTCCCTTGGTGACAGTAACGAGGAAAGCTGTCTTTCATGGTGAGCCTCCCCCACCACCCCTGAAAATTTATGTTAATGGGATAGCCCTTGGTGGATTTCCAGGGTACTGGAGGTGAAGGTCATCAGGGCACCCAATCAACCAAGCAGTCACTTAACACTCTAGACATCAGCTTAGCTGTGCACACATGTGAATTCTCGAACAGTGGGATGCCCCAAGAGCAACAGGTGTCCCGTGTATGTGCATGGAGCCCTCTTCTAGGCTGCCTTCTGGGTAGACACACTTTTGTTTGGTCCCAGTGCTTTTCCTGTGAGTAACTGAACCTGTGAGTACAGCCACTTTTGATGAGTTCAAGAAAGTGCCCGAACTCGGGGTGGAATTGGAGTTCCCTGGCTCTGCAGAGCAAGGGCAGCCTTGGGACCGTCCTTCAAGCAGGGTAATTTGACAGACTCCAGGTGGGCTCTGCTTCTGGTTGTCTATCTGTTCCAGACGACACGTGTGCTTAAACTGTCCCTCGGTTTTTGGAGTTTCCCTGGCATCATGCTGTTCAGGTCTGCGGCAGACACTGAGACTGATTCTTGGAAGAGACAGTTCTTGTCTTCAGCTGGATACTGAGGCCCCACACAGCATCATGTGGCTCCAGACAGATCAAGTATCTGGACATGAGTAGGCAAACGTGTCCTTTTACAGAAAAGGGGTTATTCCCACACCACATGCCAAGGCCATTTTGCATCATCACATAGGGCGTTTATAAAGCCAAAGTCCTCCATTGTGCTTACTCTGGCCTTTCAGGTGAAACAAATCCTTTATATTGGCAAAGGGCCTGACAAGCATTTAGTATTAATTAATTCTTGGAAGTCTCAGGGGAGAAGGTAAGTATTCCTAAGAACTGACAAAATGGGTTGTTTCATTAAATAGGTTCGTGTTCCCCAAGCCACATGCAGCACCAGCTCCGGGAGTCCTCTCTGCACCAGGCTGGCCTGGGGCTCATCCCTCCCTCCAGGTGCACAGAGTGCAGCTGTGCAGGTGCACCCGCTTCTTCCCTTACCAACCGCTGCCAGCTTCACTCCAGGCTTTTCACATTCCATGTTTCCCCTGTTTAGTAAATGAATGTGTCATAGTCTCCTCCTCAAGTTACTGGGAAGTTCAACTGAGGACCACTGGTGTCTGTTGCTGATGTGGTGGGCAGTGCGATAAAGCAGACCCGATGCCTAGGAAACCTACCACCGTCTAAGGAACTGATTACATTTCAAATGCGCACTTTCCTTTTGCTCATTGGGAGGCTGTGTTTGCTGCTTCCCACCTTAGCCTCAAAAGGCCCACATTCTTCTCAATGGAGAATTGTCTGGAGGCCCAAAGGGTCTCGAGAATAGTTGGTTGTGCCACAGTCATCTGAATTTGCATTGTCCATTAAATATGGGAGGAGATGGGCTTCTTGCCCATCTCTCTGGTTGTGTGTTGTGTTTTATGTTTATTACTATGCTTCATACTTATGACAGAGTTCAGGACCAAGGGTGGTCTTCCTAGTGGCCTTTTACCAGCTGTCTCAGCAGACGGCAGAGGTCTCAGCCATGGGATCGAGCAGTGCCCTTCTAACCGCTGTCTTCTTAAGAGGACTCCAGTCTAACTGAAGCTTCGTGAGGAAGTCATTATTGTGACCCCCTATTCCTAACTTCCTGTCTGACTGCAGATTAGAAATCTCCTCAGTCTTGAATACAGAGGGGGTGTGGTCAGGTGATGAGTTCTGGGTCAAGTACTTAATTATTGGTCCTCTCTTCTCCCACTGCAGAAACACTTGAAGCCTCATGTAGAAATGGTGCTGTCAGTAAGTGGGGTGGAGAAACTTTGTACAATAAAGGACCCCATGAAGAAAAAGAATAAATAGCTTTACAGTGTGTTTCCCTCTGCTATTTTTTATGCCTGATACTACAGACTCATCTAGATTATGAGTTGGAAAACTATGGTCCATGAGCCAGATCTGGCCCTCCTCCTGTTTTTGTAAGTAAAGTTTTTATTAAAACTACAGCCTTGCCAGCTCCAGTGCTGCCTAGAGCAGGTTTCACACTGCAGCGACAGCACTGATAGCTGTAGCAGGCAGCGCGTGGACTGGAAAGCCTGATGTTTATACTATTCGGTTCTGTAGAGGAAAAGATTGCCTACCTGCCTCCCCTGAAAGCTAAACTTAATGGAAGCTTTTTGAATTGCCACACTGACAATACAAAAGGCAGAAATTCAAAGCTGTTTCTAAAATAATGTCAAACTGTGTCGTGTGAGATATTACTGCTCAACCGGAGAGCATTTGTTGTCTGTTTTATGTCAGACTTGGGAGTGATTTCCACTTTTCCTTTGGGGTCCAAAGGGTTCAGAGACTGGAGGAAGTGCTCCTCTCCCCGTAACTTTGGAGAGCAGACATTCTTCACTGGCAGAGACAGTTTTCGCCACTCATACCATTAAATCCTATCCATGCATTCAGATTTATTTATCCATGTGCACGCCATCTGTAACAAGAGAGTCAGTAGATATTATGAGGTAGTTCGAACTAGCATCCCTAGGATCCAGTGACATAGGATGCTGGGAAGGGAGCTTCTGTCTTCTGAACTTAGCTGTTTGGAGTCAGAGTGCTAACGACTCTAACTCGGCTGAAGCCAGGCCCAGGCACAGAATTGCTGATTAACCTACTACAGTACTTGGGACTCTTTTTCCCTCGGGGAAAGTTCTGGAACAATCATTTCAAGCGCCAGATTTGCACAGCAGGTCCAAGATCCTGGCTTCAGGCAGCAGCTCGCTGCTCAGCCTTGTATCACACAAAAGAGCTTTGCCCGGGCACATCGCCTACTCTTTTCATCCGATCCTCTCCTGACAGGCAGTCTGGAAAGAAGCACACTCGTATTGATTCCGACAGCAAAATTGGACCTCCAACATTTTCTTCTGGGCTCTGGGGTCGAGACGAAGGGGCTGGCAGTGCTGGGTAGAAAGTAAAGGAGCAGCAGACACACGGGAGCTGAAGGGACAGTAAATGAGACCGCTGCCGTCTTCAGGCTATGTGAAGTCTGCGCTCTTGCATCTGTACCTCCGACAAATGGATTTGGTCCTCGGTTCCAGCCATCAACTGATTTCAAGTTTGGTTACCTAGGAAACAGAGGGCACACTGCTGGGACAGTCAGCGCGTGTTCTGTGCCGAGTAAAGCTATTAAAGCCTATCAAGTCAGCCTTTGAGAAGCACTGAGCATGGACGGCTTCAACTTCCAACCAGGTATTTATTTATTTATTTCACTGCATCAGCAGCAAAATGAGTTATTGAACCACTCAGTCCATCGATTGGGGCAGCTTCTCCCCCCCCATTCTTTCGGTTTCCTGAAGCCCCCGTGGAGTTGGTGGCAGTCCAGAAGCCCTTTGTTGATAGATAGTTCGCAGCAGGGAAGCCAGACAGCATTAATCCCCCAAGAGCCAGGACCAGGTCAGGGCTGTGGTCAGAAAGGTGGCCTGTCTCCAATCTTATTTCATGCTTCGCTCTCAAAAAGTCCAATGAAACCAGGTACAGAGACACATGCCTGTAACCTCAGCACTTAGAAGGCGAGGCAGGAGGATCATTGTAAGTTCAAGGCAAGCCTAGGCAACATACCAAGATTTTATCTCAAAAGCCAAAAATAAAAGTCCTTAATAATTTGTAGAACAAGACTCTCACTCATGAACAGCAGTTACCCCAGCGTCTTGTCACGGTCTCCTGCCCACTCTGTTTTGAGACCTTCAAAAATATCTAGGGGAAGGGAGGGCTGGAGAGATGCTCAGGAACACTCGCTACTCTTCTAGGGGACCCAGTTTGGATCTCAGCACCCAGATGGCAGCTAACAGTCTGTAACTCCAATGCCAAGAGACCTGTTGCCCTCTTCTGGCCTTTGAAGACAACAGACACGTACATGGTACAAGATCTATGTGCAGGCAAAACCCCCATACACATAAAAATAAAGATAAGTAGATCTTTAAGCAAAAAGTAGAACAGGTAAAAGTATTTCCAGTCAGCCCCATTTGTCTGCAGGGTCCACAGCTACAGATACCACCATGAATGAGAAATACTGGTGGCAGGAGCAATTGAATCTGCACTGAACACACACACACACACACACAGAGAGAGATTTTTCCTTGTCTTTATTACCCAAATAAAGCAGTAAAACAATTATTTAAACAGCATGTAACTGTGTTAGGTGTTCTATCATCTAGGGGGTGACTTAAAGTGCAGGTGTGTGTGGACTCTGTGCAAACTCTACGTTATGTGACAGACTTGATGACTTAAGCCTCTGCAGCTTTCGTATTCATGAGTATCCTGGCGCCACCAGTGTCCTCTGGACTCTGGCCTGCGTCATCATTGTCTGCATACTTCCCTGTTACCTGCTAAGCATTCCTGGCCTTTCTCCAGACACAGCAACTCCTCAGCTCCTCCCAGCCCCCAAGCTCTGCCGAGTATTTAAATGGCAGAGGTAGTTCAAACTATCCACACTCACTAGGGTAGATCCCCCCCAGTATCTGCCACTGGTCTCCACACCGACCTTCTCAACCTATGGTGGTTCACAGATTTATTTGTCTGGGCTTCTTTCTAAGCCCCCAGGAGAGTGGGTTCAACTCTGTGAGGAGTCCCTAGACAGTCTCCATGTAAAGTAGGCAGAATTCCATCCTGTCTGGATAGTCAAAGGAAAAATGGCTACAACAGACACAAGAAGGGTTTGATTGTGGTGGCCAGTGAAGGGGAGCAAGGTTTGCACGCGAAGGATTTCTTTAATATGATGATGACACTCCTCGCTCCTGTAAAACAGCCCCACAGGCCTCCTGCACATACACAGTGGTGTGCTCTGTGGATGGGAACATCCATCATGACTGGCCTCCTCAAATGCTTCCCTGCACCTTGGAGCTGGAAAGCTAAGCCCTACACCACCTCCTCTCCACTGTAGTGAGAAGCTGCAGCATTCACCAACTGCAGCAAACATGGATGCTCTCCCTGTTTTGAAGATCATCCTTAGCTGAAGGGATCTGGCTTAGGGTCTTTCTGGTCAGCTGTCAGTGGCGGAGCCTTCTTTGATGTTCACCTACGTGGTTGTTGGTAGGCGGCTCTGCTCCTCAGAATGTTCTCAAGACGAGACAACAGTTTCCCCCAAAAAGGTGAGAAAGAAATGCTCCACTAAGGTAGAAGCTAGAGAATCTTCTGCAATCCAGTCTTGTAAGGGGCTCTCGAGTGTGTGTCTGTGCAACTGCAGATGTAAATTAGTTTGGAAACTTAAAGATGAGTAGAACACACCTGGACTTTCCTTGCCATTACCATCCAAACCACGTATCAGCTATTAATGTAGCATTTACACTGTGTTCAACACAAGAATGGAGAGACGCTTTCCCTATGGCAGACTGTTAGGTCATATGCAAATGCTACACTGGAGCACTGTGGGTTTGGATGTGCACAGGGTCCCCCATGGACACGGAGGGACAGCTGTCTCACATTAATTTTCCTTAAAAGTGGCAGTGGTATTTCTCTAAAACTAGTTCAGAAACTGGACCATGACTCTCCAGACAAGCCTCAGCCACCAGGTGATGATGGCCAGAGTTCCTGAGCAGCATGGAAGCAATTTAGGTTCATTCATCAAATTTGACAGACGAAGACACGGAGGTGCTGAGAAATTAAGTGACATGACCCTGTTCACACAGCTTTCCTTTAGCATGCAAACCTCAGACATTTATTACTCAGAGTTCTGGAAACCAAAAGTTTGCCTGAGGTGCTCCCAAGTTGAATGTTTTATACCGCTGGTTCCTGGTTCACAGGTTCCTACATCACATGTAGATAGGAGCCTCCTTTGAAGTTGATAACAGCTCCCCTAGAGCTCTGCAGGGTTTGTTTTATTTATACATTTTACTTTAAATTGATGCATGGTATTATCCATATTTGTGGACAACGGTGAGATTATATGTGTATATATATATATACATATATACAGTGTGTCATTGTATATATACAGTGTTTAGAGACCAAGTTGATTGGTAGCACCAAAATAAATCATTCAAAATCCTCTCCATCGGCTATTGTTTCAAACTGTTTCAAACACAGCCACTCTACCATGCTGTAGAGCATTAGATTTGTCTTCCTATCTAACTGCATCCTGTTCTTAGCCAACATCTTTATTTTTCTCTTCTCAACCCTCTTTCTGAGCTCACAGTCCATCCTCTTAATACTGTGCCATGCTGGGGCCCCTCAGATGACCGTATCTTTGTGATCCTTCTTGGAAGGATGGCAGTCACTAAAAGGCTGGTGAGGTCTTGGGTTTCTTTCTCTACAGCATCCATTTTTATAAGTCATTTGGTAGCATATAACTCATTGTCAAGAGTCTCTAGCTCTAGATGAAGCATAATGGCACCATGTAAAGCCAGGACCAGTAAGGAGAGAGCAATGGAGCTGGTGCTGTCAACCTCTTCTGCTCATGCCAGAGTAACTGTTCTGGTAGCAGGAGGTGTGTGCTTCATAGTTATTGAAAAGCTTTACTAAAGACACAGTTTTGCCTGGGCTTTGCATTGGCAAAACTAACTCCTACTCTATGTTAAATATCACAGTCATGGCCACGGAGGGATGATAACAAAACTCCAGTGGGGCCACCTGCAGACGCAGCTTCCCTCATGGACCAAAATGCCACTGTTGAAATTCTAACACCATATTAGTCCATTCCTGAAATTTAAGGGTTTTCTTCTCTGAATCCATTCAGTATGTCTTTCTTGAATACATGCTATGCTCTGTCACTCAGCATGACAGTCAGTGACAGGGTAGGAATCTGGTGCCATCCCCTTAGCCATGAATGAGCCCTGAGTACAGACGTTAGGTATCCACCTGGGTGGCTGGCCGGAGCACTTTTAGATATCAGCAGTCTGATCAGGGCTAGGGTCTGAGGATCAATTCTCAGGACTGGAATATGGGGTCTGTGTTGTAGGTCCCAGCAACTCTTTCCAGAAGCAAAGCTGAGTGAGCCATTTTTGAAACAGGAATGATGATTACCAGAACAACTGTTTATGGAGTGCCTCTTACATGTCAGAGGCAAATACTCTGCAGACATTTCAATTTCAACGTAATTCTTGTGAGCACTTAACGAAGTAGGTCTGTTAGTAAGTGCAGTCAAGTATGTGCTTAAGGTGATGTAGCTGGCTGATGGCTCTGGACTTTGAACTTGGATCAGTCAGACTCCACAGTCTATGTATTTGAGCACCAGATACAGTTAGCTTCCTGTTCCTGTGTTCTATGGAGTTTCAACCAAAGACCAAAAAGAGCTGCAGCTGTAATGAGTGCATGTAGTCTTTGTCTTGCCATATTTCACTGCATAATATAACACAGCTATTCAGGCAGCAGCTACACCGTTGTGGAGCCATATTAGTTACTTTTCTCACTGCTGTGATGAAATATTTTATTGTAGAATATTAGTTGAAGATATGTTGCATTCGTTTATGCGGTGGAATATTTGTTTAGTGATGCAAAGATGTGTTGCATTCTTTCATGTTACATTTGTTTAACTCTGAGAAGCTGTGTTCCTTTGCAGCTGTTTGGTCTAATAAAGAGCTGAACTGTCAATAGCTAGGCAGGAGAGACAAATAGGAGGGCTGGTGGGCAGAGAGAATAAATAGGAGGAGAAATTTAGGGAAAAGAGGGAGATATGAGAAAAGGAGGGAAGGAGTATTCCAGGGGCCAATCAGCCAGTCACACAGCCAGTCACAGAGTAAGAAGGAAAGAAAGATATACAGAAAGGTAAAAATTCCAGAGGTAAAATGTAGTTAAAGAGATATGGGGTAACTTAAGTTAGAAAACCTGGCTAGAAACAAGTCAAGCTAAGGCCAGGCATTCATAAATAAGAATAAGTCTCTGTGTGTTTATTTGGGAACTTGGTGGCAGACCCCCAAAGGGAGGGGTACAACTACAACACCTGACCAAGTAACTTTCAAAAAGAATGTGTTTTTTTAACTTCTTTTAAAAAATTTAAATAAGTAAAATGTGTGTGGATTCCCAAGTTGGACAGTCAATCTTTCTGCTCTACAAACTACCTGCATCACTTGGCTTGTGGATCTTCCTCTGTCTTCAGAGGGTATCACTCCAGCCCCTGATTCCAGCAGCACATCTTTCAGTGCCTCTTTTTTCACTGTGCCAATCACCACCCATGAATGTGTCCTTCTTGGCTCCCTTTCATAAGGATGCTGATTGCACTGGGTCCCCTGAAAGATCTAATTACATCTTCTCAAGATCCCTAGTTCATTTGTTGTTGCTGTTTCACTTTTACTTACTTACTTTTTTTTGGAACAAGATCTAATATGTAATCTATAGCACAAATTCTAATTGGTATTAATAATAAAAACCCAGAGTCAGATATAGGGGTTAATGCTGAAGATCAAAGAAGCAGAGCACCAACCACTATAGAGTTCTTTTACCTCTACCAATGCTCAGATAGAAGAGGCAATACTGTCCTCAGAATGCAACTCCAGACTGTATCTGTCTCCACTAAACCTCAGACTGCCCTGAGCTTCTGTCGCCTCCCACTTTATACTCCTCTATCTGCCTGGCCATATCATTCCTGCCTCCACCTCCCTAGTGCTGGGATTAAAGGTGTGGGTTCCCAAGCGCTGGGATCACATTTGTTTGAGCTCTGTTTCTCTTTTAGACAGATTCAATCTTGTGTAGCCCAGGATGGCCT
>LOJH01001095.1:23667-63945 GCA_001685095.1 Ellobius talpinus | reverse complement strand
ACACACACACACACACACACACACACACACACACGAGAGAGAGAGAGAGGGGGGAGAGGTATAAAACATAGTTCCTATTGCTACTCTGTGCAGCTTAGGGATCCTAGCCCTCTACTATAAATGTGAAAGAGCTACGGAGTATTAACTGAGAAGACCATCACCTTCCTGGACCTACAATCAAAACCCAAAGGGTACGGCACATACTGCCAACCAAAAAAGAACTCATCAATATTTTATAATCCTTGGGGAGGGAAAATATACAGAAGTATATAGAAAGTACAAGATCTGCCAACATATAAGGCTAACAGCAAGTCTCCCCCCCAAACTTGCCTCAGTTTGCACTTCCAGAGTGTCGTATGGATGGTCTGACGAAGACACTTTCCCCGTGCCTCTTGTTCTACATAGTTTTATGGCTAAGCACGTCCACTGATGAATATTCTCCAAAATACTGTCACTCCAAGAGACATTGCTCCGCTAGACTGTAATTTGGATGGTGACATCACTAAGTTGGTTCTTACTAGTTGCTAACATACAGTCAACAAAAATTTACTCATCAACCCATGTATTCACCCACATTTCCATACAATGCCACTATTGACCACACACATGCACACACACACACACACACACACACACCCCACACACACGTAAAGGTGTTTTCTTTTTTTCTTTACAAATATGTAAAAACTAATCCATGTCAACCCAAATGCTGGAATTTTGTGCTTCCCAGTGCAGGGTTGACATTTTCAGCTGTACAGAGGCTGTGTCTGCCATCTCGTTGCTTCTCCACTGTTCCCCCCACAGCTGAACAAAGGCCCAGCTGTATAAACCAAAGAACACAGTTAAGGGATGGATAAAACAGGGAGGGCTGTCTGACATGCTGACCACTGTCGGAACTTATGAGGATAAAGGAGCCTTGAAGGAGAAAAGTAATCACCCATTGCTTCCCCCCAACCTTGTTACCACATGGAGAACATTTTTTCCACTATCCAAACTCCCCATTCCAGTCCCCCACAACTGAAAGACCTTTGTATTCCAAGAGGGAGAGAGTCCTGCCCAACCTTCCCCACCCCTCCCTCCTTTTCTTTGCTCCTTTTATATTCTTGTTTTGTTGCTGCTGGCAAGTTTGTGGACAGATGATCAACTGGGCTCCTTCAAAATCTGTTCCACTCTGCCTACCACGCTGCCACTGGCTTTTTACAGCTGAACAACCTACTCTTGACTTCAAATAATTATTTAAGCTCAAAGACTTTAGAAGACGCTACATTATATTTAAAAATTCAAACATATAATTGGGATAAACTGAATGAAGACATAGAGGTAATTCTTGTAGGATACATATGTGGAGAGGAGTTTGTCGGTGGACACTCTAGAGCCTACCAACTGTGACATGAGATTGTAAAAGGAAGGAACTTTTCCCTGGAGTGGATTAACCCTTTCCTAAACCTCAGGCCTCCAAAAAACTTCAAGGCCTGAAGATGATTAACCAGAGATCCCAAGATGCACTTCCTAGTCTCCAGTTTGCTATCCCTACATACTAGACTGACATTATGTATAAATGACCCGAATCATATTTCTACCAAGATTGCTACCATAACCTCACTGGCTAAAGAGTTAGCCAGAAAATTAATTAACCAAGGAAATCCCTGGGTAGAAGCCACCAGCCATGGACAGCCAGAGATGTATCATATGTAAAGTTGGTTCTGTTTCGGGCTGTCCTTTGAGGTTGGAACAAATATTTGAGCATTATTCAATCCTCTGTTTACCCCCAGCCAGCCGCAGAAGCAGCACTGTACTTAGAGGAACCTATGGGGATCCTTCTTTTTCACAAGGAGTAAAGCTTCATTCCTTCATCCTTCTGTATTCAGTGCTGTTCCACGCGGAGTGGATATTTGCCCCAGCAGAGAGCTTCCTTAGAGCAACTGCTCAGCCATACTTTCACAAGCTGCCACCTCCAATCTCCCTTCTCCAGGGCTTGGTGTGGACAGCAACAGCCGCTCATGTTTCTACTTGTTTTGTGTGGAGGACTCCTTTAGGAACAAGTGGGGAATCAGCTTCCGGTGTTAGGTTATCATGAAACAGACATGTCACAGTGTGTTAAAAAGAAAATTCGTGGCCAATGTCATATCCACATTCTCACAAAGGAGTGGAGTACAGAGGAACAGTGTGCATATAAAGGAAAGAAATATCGGGAAACTGACTTCTCTGTCATCACAGCCTTCCCATCTCCCCTCCAGTCAGCATACCTGACCATCCAGACACATGCCCAGATGAATCAGCTATCATTTATAAATTGTTTTTAAACACAGAAAACTCATAATTTGAAAAAAATTAAACTAACACTAAGACACCATAAAAACAAATGGTTCACCTCCCAGGAAATATGCAGACATGTCTACCTTGAACTAGTCAACAAAGGTATTGAACAGCATCATTCATAGTAGCCAAAATATGGAAACAACCCGTTATTAATCAAATGTTAAATGGCAAAAAGTATGAACAGTAGAATATTATTTTGTAAAAAACAGGGGTGGCCTGCTGATGAATTCTCTAATATATGGGAGCCCATGTAACAAACAGGGGTGGCCTGCTGATGGATGCTCTAATATACGGGAGCCCATGTAACCCTTGGCTACACAATAGAATCTGGTCACAGAGAATGAAATATTTGCATAACTTATGTGAAATGTGCAGAACAGGTAAATTCATAGGACAAAGTAGAAAAGTAGTGCCAGAAGGAGGAGGCATGAAGAGAAGAGTGACTGTCTCCTCATGGGAACAAGACGCCATCAAGAAGAACGAACACTGCCAGTTTAGATAGTGGTTATGCAAGCACAATTACAGACATAAGGAATTATATCTTTTATGAACTATACAGCAAATATATATACTCTATGTCATATGACTTCCATTTCAAACAAATAGTATTGTAAAATACTATTTAAAAACCTGCACTATATTTAGTAATGTCTTCAATTTTACCTCGAGAAAGGGAACTGAGACAATACCTAAGCTAAGAACTCCTCCTGGCTAGAAAGCCACAGGGCAGGGCTCAGAGCTAGAGCTGCCTCTAAGGATGGTAGTCCCTCTGAGCATGCATTTGGCTTTCCATTTCAGTTTTGAGTTATACACCCATCAACCACAGTTTGAAAGTGTAAGTGGAAAAGTCCAGAAAGAAGCGATTTGAAAGTTCAAGACAACGAGTGGCTCTGACTCGTATGGAGAAGCTTCTCTTGCTTTATCCAGAACCTCAGATGTGAGTCCTCCCTCCATGCAGCGTGTCCATGGTATCTGCACCACAGGCATCCCGCATCCATCTGGATTTACAGACTGGCAATGTCATGATACTTATGTTCAAGTGAGCTCCATGCAGTTGCTGCATGCTATGTCACAATGCCATCTCCATCTTATCACACAGAACCTGGACCATGGTGCTTCATCCAGAGAGAAAGAATAAGTGAAGTACTATGTACCCTGGGAAAAAGAGAGACCATATTCCCTTAATCTTCACAATTTTGTTTAAATTATTCTGCTGTGGTAGATGACTGCCATTAACCTCTTACTGTGTGTAATCTAGTAACTAAACCATAACACAGGTTTGTATAGGTTAGAAAAATAAATAGCATATATGGGACTGAGAACCCAAGAGTCCTGATTGTACGTCCCATGAATGAGGATATTTACTGAATCTTTACATTTTTATTATTAATCCCAAATGAAATATAGAACAACTTTTCGAAAGGGAACTTAAATATATGCCTCGTGTTTGATGTTTCTAATGGTGCTAAGAATCCACAAACCTAGGACTGTGAGTTCACATCTTTCTGTGGGATAATGCTCTTGTACACTGTAAAGATTTATCACTCATATTGGTTTAATAAAATGCTGATTGTCCAGCAGTCAAGGAGGAAGTATAGGAAGGGCAACAGACAAGGAGAATTCTGGGAAGAAGAATGGCAGAGAGTCAGTCACCAGCCAGACACAGAGGAAGCCAGATGAGAATGCCTTACTGAGAAAAGTAACCAAGCCATGTGGCTAAATATAGACAAGAATTATGGGTTAATTTAATTTGTAAGAGATGGTTAATAATAAGACTGAGCTAATAGGCCAAACAGTTTATAGTTAATATAAGCCTTTGTGCATTTCTTTGGGACTGAACGGCTGTGGGACTGAGCGGGACTGAAACTTCTGGCTACAAATAATCTGGGCTACAGATTCTATCTCAAACACCACCAGAACTGATATCCCCACCAGTGAGTAATAAATGTACTTATTTCTACTATATTCGTTCAGTGCAAGCGTTGGGTGGACATTGTAATTAAATCTCCATTAAGCAAATATTTTCTTTGACCTTTTCCATTACAGTCCTTTTTATGTACTTTCTTTGCATGCCAATTTTATACTAATAACAGCTGATGGAAGTTATCAACTAAAGCATAGATTATCTCATTGCCACTGCATGCTCTGTGGTGTGTCCTCAGGGAGATCACCAAACTCTAATCCTAAGTCGTACCAGCGTCCTTCCTGAAATGAAGGTCTGTTTTCTCGCAGCCAGCAATGTCAGCCTGCAGAGTCAAACCTCAGATTCCACTCTTTAGCCCTGGTCCTTCTCTGTGGAGTCAGGAAACTTGCAAGCAAATCATGACCTCTACAAATAGCTTGTGCCATTGCATCCAAAACTATTTTTAGGGGTGAATACATAAGCCCCCATCTCCAGAGCCTAAGATTGGTTCACTTCTTAATTATTTTTTATAACTATTGCTGATGCCAGCTATATAATTAAACCACAACAAATTATTTCTCAGAGTAAAAAGGGAAGGCCAGCCAAGGCTGAAGATGCTATGAAATGTGTCAGAGGAACCTGTTTACAAACACGTTTCCATCATGTGACCTCGGTTATGAACAGTCATGGGTGTTCCTCTATGTTCCTCCTTATCATGGTCATCTGAATTCATTTAGGGCAAGTCAAAACAGACTTAATTAAATATCATTGATTTCCCTGGACAACCAATTTAGAGTTGGGATTTTCTTGAGGTCTGTATTTCCGGTTTTATTTATTTATTTATTTTTGAAAAATAGTTTAACTTTATCAAAGCACAGAGGAAAGATAATAATAATGATGATGATGATGATGATGATGATGATGATGANATAATAATAATAATAATAATAATAATAAAAACAGGCATAGACAATTGGAAAAACAATAAGTTTACAATGTGAAAACATAAACAACAACCAGAGCTCCTTCAGTTCCAGGGACCTGGATAATAGTCAATTAGTGGTCACCTTCCTAATTCAGTGCATTGTTTGAAAGAATCCTTACAAGTGATTAACTTGTTCTTATGTCTCCCTCTCACTTAACACACATCTCAGTCTGCAATGAGTAATCCACCTGAAGGCTAAACATTTCAGTACAAAACTTTCCGGTTTAGGTCTGTCCCCCAGCTATGGCAATCCGCTAAATAGATTTTTCTCACAGCAGACTGTTTAACCCAAATCACAGGGTGTTCACTATCAAACCACGAGCTCCATGCTGTTACTCACTCCAGTATCCAACGTCAGATCTAACATGGGGCAAAATCACTGAGGCTGATGCCTGAGGGTCATTTCAGAGAATGTGCTGGGAGAGCCCCAACTCGGGTGGGGTCCTTTGTCAGCCCAACATGCAACATGACCGCGGTTCTTAACCTCCCTGAAATGTGTCCAACCGTAGAAGATACAAAGACTCCAGTCTTACTTTGATGGGGTCCACGAGAACCTACAAATGCACACAGCACCGTGCCGAGCACTGGCCATAATTATTAAATGCTGTCTGCTATTATCAGTGCTGTTATTTGGAATTGAACTGGAGTGAATCTCATTTAAGGCGCTCAGCAGTAAAGCACCCGTCAGGACAGGAGATGAATATTCTAATTAGCTATGACAAGCGATCTGTGTTTAATAGAATTGGACCTTAGAAAAGAGTCAAGAGTTACTTTAATATTTCTAGACCAAAATTTTCCCTTTCTAGTGAAAAATCAGAAGACTTAGAATACATTATATATGGCTGATTTCTGAGTAACACAGGAAAAGTGAGTGACCATGGTGTAGGACGTAGCTAGATAGCGTTCTGGGTCTTCAGCTCAGCCTGGTTTCAAGCTCAGTTAAAATAAATTACTTCTGTCCAACAAGAAGAACTGAGGTGGGATTTCAGTTTCTACCAAAGTACCAGAGTTCCATGCTTTTACAAATGCAGACAGAGCACAGCCCCTCCGCCTGGCAATTCTTCCCAGTCGATGTATATAAAAGAGATGCCACCAGCTGCTGGCTTCAGGAAAGCTAAATGCCCCTAGGAGAAGAGATTGGGATGTGTTAAGATTAAGATGCCAGCTTTGGGTGGTTTTGCTAGAAACGATCATTCACATAAGTCATTTCCTCTTGCAGTGTACATAAGTGCAGACCTCCAACGAGGCAAAGCTGTCGTCTTCTCAAGAACAGGTACACAGGACAAGCCTGTTGTGTGGCTGGACTGGACTTCCCAGCATAAGTAAATCATTTATTAGAAGATCACTTAACTTCATGCGTGACATTCTGGAGGGCTCTGAGGACTCTGAAGTCAAAGCTTAAAAAATAAAGTGTGGCATTGCCTAGTAAACTCAATACAAAAAAGTAAGAATTTGTGTGAAAGAAACTTAGAATTCTCAGTTCAATCATTAGAATTACTGAACACGGCACAAGAGTAGATATGAACCAATTCTTGACTTCGCTGATAGTCACAGTCATTCCACAGTAATACCCAAGCTGATTACTTAAAAATGTTTGTTTCAAAACCAAGGACTATATCCTGCAAATACTCTCTCCTAGTCAGGGTTAGCATTGCTGTGATGAAACACCAAAGAAACATGGAGAAGAAAGGGTTTGCTTGGCTTCCATTTCCACATCACAGTTCATCATCAAAGGAAATCAAGGCAGGAACTCAAACAGGGCAGGAACCTCGAGATAGGAGCTGATGCAGAGGGTATAGAGGGATGATGCATAACGGCTAGCATCCCCTCGCTTGCTCAACCAGCTTTCTGTTAGAACCCAGGACTACTGGCCCAGGGATGGCACCACCCATGATGGGCTGGGCCCTCCCCCATCAATCATTAAGACCTACAGTCTGATTTCATAGAGGCATTTTCTTAGTGTGGTTTCCTCCTCTCAGATGACTTTAGCTTGAGTCAAGTTGACATAAAACTAGCCAGTACACACTCGAAGAGACAACATTTAAGCTAGAATTCTCTATTAGATACTGGGGCAGAGAATATCAACAACAACACCGACAACACCCTCCCCAATGGACCCCCCAAAGCAAAGGTCCCAGGGAGATTACTTATGGCTATAGCAGAAAAAAAAGAACAGACTGAAGTAACAGCTACTTCAAACTGCAGAGACGGCAAGTTAGTCTCAACGCCACCAATTACCTGCCCTATATGGTCTGGATCCCCTACCCATGGAATATTCAGAAACTATTCAGAATTAATAAGCATTGCTCTCAGTGGATCATCAAGAAATGGAAACCCTCACCCATATTTTGGAAGTAATGTGTGTAAATACAAGATCAAGTAAATAACTACAATCTACGTGGAATTAATACTTCCATGTGCAAAAATACTGTTTGAATTACAAACGGGGTAATGTATATTTCATAACAAATAATCAACACAGTCATTGTTGTCTGTGGAAAGCCAGGGAATGTTATCAGGATCATATTATTAGAATTCCCAATTTGGTACAATGGGCTTGCATTCTAGCATAATTGACAATATAAACATTTTTAGCCAATTGTCTGGTGAGGTATCCTTAGGAAATTTCTGTGAGAGATTTTTAAGAACCCTACCCCTGCCCCAAATGAAATGACTGTTCAAGGATCGTCAATGTCTATGACACACAACCTCTGTAGAGACTGAGAAAGGTGCTGGAGTCACTGTGCTCAGGTTTCCCTCAGATCAGAAATGAAAGTGTTCAGTGGGTGCCTACTCTATGTCAGGTGCCCTATGTTATGGAAATTCATGTTTCTACAGGTAATTCCAGTGCCACCCCCTAGAAAACAGATTGCATCCAGCTAGGCACGAGAGGCTGCATGTTCTGATGATAGTGAGCTCTATGACCCAAATATCTGGACGGGAGACAGATGTCCGCTGAAGTGCTGTGTTCAGAGTTCAGACGTTCATCCCCAAAGTCGGCCTACTTGATCCCTGTTCTTTTTCCTGCAAAGTTTTCTCCTTTGTTTCAACAAGCAGCAGATTTCTCAGTATTTCTATGATGCTATCTGTTAGGATGGTTGACCTATTTAGCCAACCTAGCACAGTGTGGTAACTAATAGAACTTCATCATTAAGATGTTAATGGGTCTGAGGTGGGCACAGGAAGTGCTGGGAAATGGAACTTTTGATTTAACTACAAGCAAGGCTCATGAGAACCCATTGACTGGGTGTGTACTACATGATTGCAGATACCTCATGGTACGGCAGCTGAAGATACAAATGTTAAATAGTCGACAGTGTAAAACCCTTCATTTTTAAAGATGAATTTCTAAAAGTTGGTGACAGATTTCCATACGTTAACTCTAAGAATAGGGACAGACTAGAGTTTATAACCTTACTTTACACTTTCTTTAAGACAGGGTCTTACCATGTAGCTCTGACTGGCCTAGAACTCACCACATAAGACTGGCATTAAATGCACGGAGATCAACCTGCCTCTTCTTCCTGAGTCCTAGGCTTAAAACACCAAGGTCTTTTACCTAGGATAAGTTTTTCTTTATGTTATGGCTTCTGAGAATTCCAGTGTGGGGTAAGAAGAATGTGCAGCAAAGAGACCTGTCTTTGCTCCCACTGAAGGTTGTGTACTCTTCCACAAAGCTGGTAGGAAGCCTTAATTTCGCATTTACCATACCAAGCATCACATCTTAGGTCTCCTAAAAATGACTTTAAAGATTATCAATGGGGCTAGAAACATGGCTGGAGTTTAATCCGAGCATTAGCTACTGGGAGCCGCATGATGACAACAAAAACCAACTTTCCGGAGTGGGTCTCCACATGTTCACCCTGGTGTGCATGCATGTGTGTGTGCACATGTTCACCCTGGTGTGCATGCATGTGTGTGTGCACATGCTCACCCTTGCATGCACACATGTGCGTGTGCACACACACAAATCAATCAGTCAGTATAATAAAGATATTCTGACCCAGCCAACGCCTTTCCGGAAAGAACTGGTTCTTCATCTGCTAGTTAGAAACTTGGTTTATTCCAAACTTCTCCTACATTTGATTTCTTTAAAAACATATATTTTACCTGCCTCTATTTCAGGGACTTATGTAGAAAAAAACAAACATGCCCTGACATGCTTCAGTGTATGAAGGCACAGGTGACAGGAAGACAGCAGACTCCCAAGAATGTCCCCTTATGGATGGATGTGCTCCTGTGACCTCTTATAACTTTATAGCTTTCAGCGCAGGCTGCTGGTCCAAGGTAGCCAACCCATCCAATTATTAGGAAAATCCAAACCTCTGGATTATTTGTGAACATTTTCCTATTTCTGAATGGTAGCATAATCAAAAGAAAACCACCCATAAGCAGCCACAGGCACCCCAGCAATTGCGTGCCCACAGCAGACTCGTCACAGTGCCATTCCTGAAGCCCTCAACATTTGTGGTGCTTTATCTGTAATTATTTATCTAAATGTGGTTAAAAAATATGCATAGTTTCTTCCACAGCATCTAACATAACATGGTGAGGAGGCCCTCATTTTCTGTCATTTCCTACCTATCATCTGGTCTGGTCTTCATGACAATCCACCAGGCAGGCGCTTCACCCATTGCTCACAGCAGGGGAAACCGAGGAACAGAGGCAAAGGACCTCCCTGGAGTCCTACACCCAGGGACTAACAGGTGACAGCCCATGCCTTTAGCCACTCTACTGCAGAACTTCACACTCTGTCTGGAGGCAGAAGCTATATTTCGCAGAAAACAGACAAACAAATAAATAATAATTAAAAAAAGAAATAACAAGTCTTCCGGAGAAGACACTTGTGTCCCATAAGAATGAAGACGACAGTTCAGAAGATTTCAATTAGGCTCAAACATGTTCAGACTGTTGGGGTCTGTGTCATTCTTCTACTGGCCACAGAGATGGTCCCAGAAAGCCATATGGACGTGATTGGTGGACGCAGAGCAGGAGGGCCAGGTATCAGGTGTCAGCAGAAGCTGCATGGGTGCTGTCCGCTAGCAGAAGCTTTACTTCGGACAGGTTTGCTTATCTGAAATCGTTTGATCCTCTTTGCTGGATCAAAAATATTCAGTCTATTCATTTGTCTGTTAGTGCAGCTCATGGGCAGAGTTTCACATTCATAAAGCCCTGAGTCCATACGTGTGTGTGTGTGTGTGTGTATATATATATATATATACATTATATATACACATATATAGACATACATTATGTATAAACATATGAATATATTCATATGCACACAAATACACAAACATATGTAATATTAAGATAACAAATTAAAAAAATCATCAATACAAAACCATCAGTGGAAATATATGTTTTTAATGGCTGGCCATTTACTTTTAGTTTAGTTGCAATACAATTTCCTAATTTTCAGAAGCTTGCATTTAAGTTGATTGTCCGTCGATGTACTTCATCTAAGCAACAAACTTTATCATATCCTCTTGCAGAACATAAGTTGCTCTGGCACCTAGACAGCATCCTCTAGAGGAGTAACAGGGGGCTCTTCAGACCCCGTACCCCACATGGATCATGACATAGGGCCAAACATAGTACACACAGCTTCCCAGCAGGCTGTGTTAGAAGCAGAGCTTCTGATATGATTTCCACCTAAGCTCAGGAAGAATAGAAAGAAAAGAGCAGAAAAAGCACTGGACAGACCTGGAGCCGCCGCCCATGAAAGAAGCCTGCCCTAAATTAAGCCCTGAAGAAGAAATAAACCAGGAAATAGCTCTGCAAAATGATACCAACTGACAAATTTTCCATAGTAAGTTACTGTTTCGTTTGATTTTTTTTTGTTTTTTGAAACTGGCTCTCGTATATCCCAGGCTGACCTCACGCCACTGTGGAGCCAAGGGTGACCATGAACTTCAGGCCCTCCTGTTTCCACGCCGGAGTGCCGCGATTGCAGTCCTGTGAAGAAGAACCTCGTGGGTTGAGGCCAATGGAACATGGGCTCCGTGGAAGCCAGGCAAGTGCTCTCCCAACTGAGCTGCAGCTCAGCCTCCCCCCTCCCCAGTCTGTGTGTGTACGGGCATCAAATATGAACTCACAAAATCCAGAGCAAAAGTGTCCTCTTCAAGAGGGCACTGTCAATAAACGATGCTTATGAAGGCTAGGAGAAGGTGGGGGTTGTGGATCCTATGCTTTCTTCATTTTTTTGGAGTGGACTGGGGTCTTATATACCAAAAAATACTTACATGTTGCAACCTCGATTATCTCCAATAGCGATTGCATTTGTGTAGTTAGGAACAGTTCTGATACGCAATCCTTCTACTTACAATATTTTTTCAAAGCAAACCGAAGTTAAAATAGGCACTGGGCTGCCAGAGAAGCCTAATAAAGACGTATAAAATAATCACCAGGAACAGAGCGTCAATCAGAGGAGGCCGATCGTGATTAAATAAGGGCATTTTAGAAACCTCAAATTTCCGTTCATAAGTAGAATTCAAAGCAGCTGTTCAACCCTTGTACAATGCCTGCCCTAGGAATTTTTTTAAAAAAAGCAAATTATGGAAGCAAAAAAAAACTATTTCTCTGAGACCTCAAAGTTGATATGGCCTTAAAAAAATAGAAACCCAAAGACACAATTTTAAATTTTCATATTATGCCACAGACTGAAAAAAATTAGTATTCTAGTGTTGGGTCCTCTGTTTTGAGACACGAAACAGAGGCGTTTCCTTTAGAAGCAAAGGTCTTAGGGGACATGTCTGTCACAGCAGTATTTTCTGTCGCACTTGTTGGCAAACTCACATTTCCAAACAACAACAAAAACGAGCCTCCCCAGCTCTCTGTAAAGCAAGGAGGTAGAAAGAAAAAATATTTCAAAGCAAGAAAGCAAACAGACTGTAAGGACTGCGGCTCAGACCAAAGGCATCTGCTCCCCAACTCCCGCTCCCCACTACCGCCCAGCCTTCCTACAATCGTACAGATTTTCCTAGGCGATGATGCCATTTTAGCTTTGTTTTTCCCAGAGTTCTGGCAATACCCATCGCTGCAGGCAAAGCGGCAGAGCCACCAGCAAGATCCAAACCGGAAGCAAGAAAAGCTGTTCTCTTTTCCTTCCCTCAACTCCATTACTAATTTTTTTTCCCCAAAGTAAAACTCCCTATCCAAAACGGCAATCACTAACTCTGGAGCCTATAAGAATTGTTTCAAAGATTAAAGAGCCACTGGAGCCTGCCCCACTAGAAGGACTACTGAAAACACTGAGCAAATTTCTCCTGGGTTCGCAGTTTTGTCAAGTAGGAAGCAAGTGAGTGTGTGGCTCTTTAAAATAAAAGACCAAAGGACCTTTGTTCTGGCCCCTAGCATTCCTCCTCCTGAATTCCAACCAATGTGTCTGTTGCCAGCACAGCTTCCTGTTCAGCCTGGATTAAAAAAGAAAACGAAGGGAAAAGAAAGAAAATAACAGCAAAGAAAGAAATATCCAACGCATCCTGCCATGTATTACCAATCTATCAGTCACCATGCAAAAACATTACTGGGGCGCTTTGGAAATTTACTCCACATCTACAGCCTATGAACCTCACCCCTCTTAAATGTAGAACTGTGAGAGACCACAAAATAAATCTGGGACTTCGAAACAAAGGAATCCCTCTATTTGTATAAAAGATGCACTCATGGTCATTGTGACTTACAAATCCTCTCTCTCTCTCTCTCTCTCTCCATTTGCTCTGCATGCATAGTTGTAGTGGGAAGCAGATTTGAGGTACCACAGAGAAAGTGAGATGCTGGAGGCGCGGTGTCCACACCACATTCACTGGTAACCTGTGTCACATGCATTGTGCACTAATGACCTTCTGCATCCATCAGATTCACAGCAAGCATTACCATCTGATATAACTTGATAAGTCCTTCGGAGGCATTGCTGTGGTGCAAGGCATGGGGAGAAAGACAGAGGAATGTTTAGTTATACACTCACAAGCTTGGGAGCACAAACTGCTCACACACTTTTGAAGGACGAAAGGGGCTATCTGGAAGTTGAGGGAATATGCCACTCTTCCCATTCCATCGAGGGAAGTATCTCAAAACATAATGAGATATCGACTGAAGTTCTGATGCACTAACGTAAATTAATAAATAAATTATAGACAAAGAAATCTACTGTGGCTATAGAGTAGGGGACAGGTGGGAGCTGACGTAACAGCCAGGTAAGTGTTAACATAAACCCGCAGAAGCTGAAATTGAGTTCTAACTAAATGTACATCGTTGAGTGACAAGATGTACCCAGCTCTACAGCAGGAGAGAGATGTGCACAGCAGGAAGCCCTGAAGACCTGAGGGCACTACACCAAGAGATACATGATCCCAGATCATATGACCCAAGCTCTCTCCTAAGTTCAAAGGCTCAGTCCTTGCCCCAAATCTTCAGAGGTACAGTCTTCCAAGCTACCCACTACTAACACAAGAAGCTTTCAGGCCCATCCTGGTTCACCCCAAGATGTTCTTACTATGTGTCATTATTCTTGTTGGATGTCCTTTCTACTCCGTGCCAAGGGCTCTACAGCCCTTTGGACCTCAGGATCTCATCCTTGGTCTCTGGCTCCTCACTGTTGCCATGGCAACTTGTGGGTATCTATTGTGGGTTTAAGAATAACATAGTCTGCAGCATTTACTTCAACAATTCTTCTTTCCACACGATTCTCTTCACTCCTTCTCCATAACGGTGACCAAATTCATTTTGAAGGCCGGAATTTCGTAAACAAATAGTTATCAAATTGTACCAAAATCAAACTTAGGCATACCCATGTCTTCTGTTCTCTTTAAATTCATTTTTATGGATCTGTGTATGAGCATGTATGTGTGTGTGTGTGTTTGTGCATGGATGTAAGGTGGGAGAAAGAAGTGTTCTGCAGTGCCTGTGGAGACTACAGTGAAGTCTTCTCTACCCTGGAATTAGAGGTCCTCGGGGTTGTGAGCCTCTGGCTACACATGTCAGAGACAGGACCGGGGTCCTCTGCACATCAGGGACAGAACTCGGGTCCTCTGCAAGAGCAGTCACACTCGCTCCTGCTGAACTTTGTCTCCGTCTCCTGCCTGCCCTTTATTGAAGTGATCTTTCCAATGTAGAGCCATTGCAAAAGTAACACTAGTGCCACCTGAATTCTTCTCAAAGACGAGGTGACATGACAGGCAACAGATGACTCTTCTCTTCATGTTTGATACAGTCATAGGCCTTACTTCATTGGTTAGTAGATAGAGTTATTTAGAAGCTCAAGACTGCACTCCAATATAAAAACATTATAAATAAGATGGCATAAAAGAAAATTCAACCTACAATTAATATTTTACATAATTTACCAAATGAGATAATATTTTGGGTAAATACAAATATGCTACAGTCATCTTCCCAATATTTTTTAGCAGTTTGTGTGTGTCTGCATGCTCAAGAGTGTGTGTGTGTGTGAGTGTGTGTGTGTATGTGAGTGTGTGTGTATGTGTGTGTATGTATATATGAATGTGTGTGTATGTGTGTGTGTCTATGTGTGTGTGTATGTGTGTGTAGCAGAAGTGACTCTCAGGTGTCTTGTTTTTGTTGCTGTTGTTACTCAGGGCTGTCCCCATTCCTTTGGAGACGAGGTCCCTTGCTGACCTACAGCTTGTCTGACTAGGCTAACTGACTGCCCAGTGCAAACAGGGATGATCCTGTCTCTGTCTCTCCACTGCTGGGATTGTGAGGGGAGATCACCATGCCTGACTTTTCCTGTGGATCTAAGGACTGAACTTCTGTAGCCAGCAGTGTGTTAGGACTGAACCTTACCCTCAGCTCTTTTTGACATTGTTATACTGTCACAGAATGAAAAAATATTTACTAAAATACAAACATAAAGAAAAATTTAAATATAAATGGATCATAGGAATTCACAAAACAAATAGAGCAGAGAGAATTATTGGTTATTTGTTTTTAAATGCATATACATGTGTATACACATATATGTATGTATACATATACAAACACACGTACCCAGTAAGCATGTAATTGCTGTTGTCTTTAGGATACTTCAACAAGATCAACATTTTTCAAACTGAAGTAAACCTTGGTCAAACTGGTCTGTTTGAATCCATGAAGCTTTCACGTTGAACCTCTTCTTCTGGTCTCATGAAAACCCAATCCCCAGCATACTTTCCATGTGCCTTGCCAATAAGGCTCCTAGCTACGCTATTATGGACGTGAGATTTTGTAATTTTCATAGCAGTGTAACATCATAACAGCCACCAACCACACATGACAACCTCACACATCAGCATGATGCTCTGATTCCGGGCCACTTCGAGGACTCCGGGAAACCTCCCTCAGTCAGAAAGGCAGAGAACACCTTGCTAATACCATGAGAACTGCATGTGAGTCATTCTCATGAGCAGCGTTAATTTTTCCTCAAGCGCAAGCTGCACATCTATGCCACTTTTAATATCTCTCAAACAGAGATGACCGGAAAGTGGCTCATGGCTCCTGCACGCATCACAGTTCCATTTTTATATAGCAAGAGAAACTAGGGATATAATTGGTGATGGGCTGATAGGTAATGGCAAACTCCAGCATCAAGTCTAATATGATGATGGGTGATATATGCAAGCAAGAGGTTGGTGGTACTCTATGAAGGAGCATCAATGGTACAGCCATGTTTCTGCATCTTTCATGCAGGGTTTTAACTGTGTTCCAGTGTTGTCCTTCCTTAGAATGAATGAGTATTCTACGTAACAAATGATCTCACCCAAAGAGATCTGTGTGAAAATCATTCAGAATTTTTTTTCTTTTTGGAGTTAGGGTTTCACTGTGTCGCTCTGGCTGTCCTGAGACTTGCTTTGTACCCCATGCTTGAATTTGGAGCGACTTTCCTGTCACTAAGGATATGAGTGTACCACAGCCTTGGTGGCTCTTTAGCATCCTTGAGGCAGAAGTGATGCAAGCTTTTTCCCGCTCTTTCAAACAGGGTGATCTTAGAAGCACACAGAAGCTACACTTGCGTGTCATTCTGACGTGGTTCCATATGCTTTGAATCCATCCCCAGGACAACCAAGAAAAATGAACGGTAAGAATTAAAAATCGATTAGGAAGGAGTCACATGGCGCCTGCCAGTTAGAATATACGCCACGGGGCAACAGCAAACACAGCCATGCTGACCCCAGCAGCTGAGTATTGGCCCTGCATGTTCTTTGAGGACAGGCTTAGTAAGGAGATGGATGGCTACATTGGGACACTCCCCCCGCACTAGTATGACCTGATATTAGGATTAGCCATGAGCGTGTGTTTCCTATTACTTTTCTATTAGATGTGGTAAAATACAGAATGGGACTCCCCAGTCTGTACCTCTGTACTCTTTACACAGGCATTTCAATTTCGTAGTCAATGGCAAGCCTTGCAATACAAAAATGGCTTCCCTCCTCAAATAAATAATTAGCAGAAACTGCCCTGAGAAAGTCGTTTGTTTTACTTTTTACTCGACAGAGCTGGCGTTGAACCCAAGGCCTTCTACATGCTAGGCTCTACCACTGAGCCACCTCCCTAGCCCCCCCCTCTTTCTCATTGAACTTCTAATACATGGGACTGGACAGATGAAGAAAAGGAACACTTGCCTTTCAGTCTGGTAATCATGTCCATGTGAGTACACAAGGCGTCCTACCAACTCGTGGCTTTAACCTGCTTTTAATCACTGTTTCTAAGAGAACACCTGAATCTCGGCATGAGGCACAGCAAGAAAGGACCCAACATCACCTCCCCATTTCTCCACAGTATCAAATTATCTCAAACCATAGCCACATACATAGCTGACCATGAAAACCTCATAGCAGAATCCAGAAATGGTTTGGAAGGGGTAATAGCATATGGTCAAAGCATACTCTGAGTTCTGCCTAACAGGAGACAGAGACGCACATGGAAAGATTTCAAGAATAAGTCTTGCCAACAGCAAAGGGAGATCCTGAGAAGCCCATCCATCCGCAGAGCACTGGTGATCATGACACACTCACTGGTTCGAGAGATAAGGAACAGGCTATCACATGCCTGCATCCATGTCACAATCTCTGTCTATATCATCATACATGGAAAAAGTGAAAAAGCGCCAAGGGACCTAGCTAGTCCAAACCAGTTCTAAAAGAGAACGATGAACCCAAGAACTCCATTTTCCAAAGCACACAGCCTCTGTTTTGCTTGCCCAAAAATAGGGTTTGAGTTTTCTCAGAAGTTTTAGAAGGGCTGGGAAGACAGCATGATGGGTAGAGGGCCTACCATGCAAGCCTGAGGAACTGAGTTTGGCTCCCCAGACCCCAAATAAAATCAAAAGGTATAGCACACGTCTGCAATACCAGAACTGCTGTGTTGAGATGGGAGATGAAGACACGAGACTATCCGGAAGTGTGTGGGCCAGCTAACCTGGTAGTCATACTAACAACAGCAGGTGAGTCCATCTCCAGCAAGCTGGAAGGTAAAGACATACACTCTGGGTTATCCTGACTTCCATGTGTGTGCCATGATCATATTTGTACTTGAGACATGAACACGCACGCACACGCAAGCACACACACACTCACTCACTCTTCAAAAGTTCTTATAGATAACAATGTCATTTTCACTGTCATTAAAAACCACAGCAACTGGAACCAGCAGGGGTGGCACACACCTTTAATCCCAGCACTCAGGAAGCAGAGGCAGGTGAAGTGAGTTCAAGTCCACCCTGATCTATAAAGAGAGTTCCAGGACAGCCAGGACTGTGACAAAGAGAAAAAACAAAAACAAACAAACAAACAAAAACAAAAACCAAACAAACAAAAAACCAAATAAACAAAGATCACTGCAACTACTTTGCTCTCCCGCTGCATAAACTGCCCAGACTCATAGAGACAGGCTTCAGTCCTGCCTCAGGAATAAAGAAGTGCCATAAGTACTTCAGAAGTCTGGCAAGTTGGTAAAAATTTCACAGTGCATTGCTATGGGAATGCCCCCTTCCTCTCCTCCTCTCTCCTTCCTCCTATCCTCCCTCCCCTTCGTCCTGCCCTCTCTCCCCTTCTTCTCCTCCTCCTCTTCCTCTCCTCCCCTCCCCTCCCCTTCCTCTCTTCCCTCCCGTTCGTCCTGTCCTCCCTCCCCTTCTTTTCCTCCTGCCTCCCCTTTGTCTCCTCCTCTCTCTTCTTCACTGCATCTGTACAAGAAAACATTCATTCCCTCCCTTCACTTGCTGCCCCTTTCTCCCACCCTCTGAATTCTGTCAGTCTGTACATATACATTTGTGACTACACAACCCAAGATCATGACACAATATTTTCCATAATTAATGTTATTTCTGTCACCTTATTAAGATGATGATTGAGGCAAATAGTAATGACTCATGGGCTATGTAATAGTAAGACATTTTCTCTCCACCGTAATTTAAGGGTAACTTATTCATCCAGATAGTGTTCCAAAGAAGAAAGACAGGATCCATCTTTAAACTCAGAGACGTCTCTCCAGCCTCTGGGATCCATCTTTAAAAAGTGCCCCAAGCCCTGGCAAGTAGTTTCACTTTGTCTCCAAGAAGCATTTGCAGTCTGCTGTGACCTATGCCTTAAAGGCTATGACTTAATCTTGACTCTTTAAGTCTTTTTAGGGTGCTGATATTATGAGTTGCAAACTGTAGAGTGACTAGCAAAGCTAGCAAGATGCTCGCTTTGTGGCTCCTTAGTCTCCAAACAGTCATTACAGTCTACAGGATTGACATGATACCCATCCGTGAGAAGGCCATGGGGTGTACATCCAAGCTAGACAGGGCTACGAGGCCGGCTATAGTGAAGAAGCCTCCATATCTCTCAATCAGGTTTACCCAGCAAGGACCCACAGGGTCAATGAGGAAGGATACTGGGCAACAAAACCTGTTAGGAGGCACAGGGCATCTCAGAAAACAACGAGACGAAACATTAAGGAGCATCACTGGGGCCAGGATACAGGAAAAGCGCTGGCCTTAGAGGTTATTGGAGCAGCCAAATGATCCAGCTCTAATGTCCGGCAGCTGTCATCAGATGTCCTCACTGAGGCAGGAACCCAGGAATTCTTCATTTCAGCCTCTAGGAGCTCACTTCTGTGTGGCCCAGGAATTTATAGAGATGGACAAGAAGTAGCATTTGAACTGAAAGAGAACCCTAACTCCCAAGCCCTGGAACCTGATGCTGCAGAGGCAAGCAACACCTTTTTCTTTGCACACCCCTGCTCGTCAACTACATGCCTGATGATTTTACCTGTCTGGATCCATGTCTGCTGAAACAGCACAGAAAAGAATACATCTACGGTAAAATATCACAAGTTTTTAATTCTCATCATTTGTTACGTATACAAAATGGTCATATGTTTTTAAAAGAAAATTAAGGTTTGGTATAGTTTCAGTAGAGCAGGGTGTGCCATTTGTACCCCTGGGTTTTCCTGTTTGGTTCATTTTATTACTCTCACACATCTAACAATGATCTTTAAAAACACCAGGTTCTATAACTACTAAAAGTAGAATAAAATAGCTAATGACCAAAACCTGGGGGCTGCTTTTTAGAAACCTAAAGGAAGCCTGGCATGGAGACATAGACCTATAATCCCAGCTGCTCCAGACACTGAAGCAAAAGATCCCAAGTTCTTCGAGGCCAGCCTGGAAGCCTAAGAAATTTAGCAGGAAAGAAAACAAACAAAATAAACCAAAAAAAGAAGAAGAAAAAGAAGAAGAAGAAGAAGAAGAAGAAGAAGAAGAAGAAGNAAGAAGAAGAAGAAGAAGAAGAAGAAGAAGAAGAAGAAGAAGAAGAAAAAATAAGCCTACCATACAAGTCTTGAAGTATCCATTAGTATCCATTGCTATCTCAAGATTGTTGGCCCACAAACAACTGGCTGTTACTAATTTGTGGCAAATAAATTTAACTACTAAAATAACAACAACCAATCAAAACAATAATAATTAGCCTTTGTGACTTCTTTAAAATATGACCTCCAGAATCAAACAAACAAACCATCGAAACACTTTATATTTAATTAGCATAAAATCTGAATTATTCTGTGTAGAAAGTTTTTAAATCCCAATGTACCTTTGTCCTCAAATAAGGGTTAGCCCCACATTCATATCCGTAAAACCAACAAGATGACACAAAATGTCAAACTCTGGGACAATGTCAAAAGCAGCGTTCAGCACTGGATGATGTGGCAAAGAACAGAAGCATCAGTCGGGTCACCAGCGAAGCCATGAGGCCCCACTGATCCTCCGTTCACAAGTCCGGGCCACATAAAGGCTTCTGTAGTACTGACCAAGCAATAGTGGATGTGTATAATTACATTCAGGAGCCTACAAAGTTCATACTTCACAGGGTTGGTCTATATCTCCACATTATATATATATATATATATGAAGCACGAAAGCCAATCTTTCAGAGAAAACGAGACTTTACAGAAATAACATACATAGAGATAACAGAAAACTCCCACTGGTGAAAACAGAACCCGATATACCTAGACAGCGCACTCAATAGTCAGCATAATCTAGACATACAAGGACAAGGCAGCCTTAGCTTTTATGAGCAGGCATAGTTTTACCTAAGGATATCTAATACATTTGAAAAATCTATCTTTAGAACCACTATTTTTGAGACCTAACATAACATGACAGCTTGTATTGATTCAACAAAAAAAGTTACATTTAGTACTTTGCAATGAGGTTTATCCTGTTCCCCCAATGACGAGGATAATGACAACCTGAGGGTTTAATCGAGGCACATCATCCTTCAGCGGTTGCGCTTCATCAAAGGGAGCATCCACAGACTGCGGACACCAGTCTTCACCAGCTTGGCTCCAGGCTCCTCATTCTGGCCACAGAGCACCTCTTTCAACCCTCAGCCCCGAACCTAGAGCTTCCCTCCCAGGCCTTAGAGCAATGAAGAGCGTGGAAAGTAAAGAAACAAGCAACAGAGGTAAACACTGCTGAGTCATGCAGGGGGAGGGCGGCCTACGGAGAAAATGGCTGAATTGTTCCGTTGGTGAGGCCAACTTTGTTCTATAAACTGTCCAGAAGTATCGGGCGGGTACTTCCTGTTGAATCCGTCCCAACATTTTGAAATATATCTGAAAACAGAATCTGGCGGGGTGAAGGCTGCTGCTATAGCATTCACAAAAATGTCCTTTTTCCTGGTCAACCGAGCAACGACACGCTTGTCTTTCTGACCTTTGAAGAAGACAGTTGTGGGAAACAGCAAGAGAGAACACCCCAACTCAGCCGTTTATGGGGGTGAAGGGCTGGAGAATGCAAAACTAAACTCGCAGCATAGTATGTGGCAGGAGGATAGCTTCGGTCGGTCCATGACACTGAGCCAGACTAGTGCAGACAGAACCCCTGCCACAGGTAGCACAGAGTGCTTTGTCGTGCCAAGCAAGGGACAATCAATGTGTTATTTATGACTCTGCCAATTAGCAAAATAAAGTTGTGTAGCAAGTGTTTCATCTTAAACGGGGCACAAACAAGTAAACTGACTCAAAAATAGAAATATGAAGCAAGTTACTCAAGGGAACCCAGTGTAAACGCAAGACAGAGGCCTACAAATACCATGCATGGGTATACATCCATATGAGTACACACATGTGTGTATGCATGCATGTGTGTGTGTGTATGTGTGTGTACCTACAATTCAGGAAGAGACTCAAATCCAGGGATCTTTCAAAGCACTCCTGATTAAACTTCATCCTGAGCTCTATTACATATATCTTTAGGGGGTGGAGTTGAACACAACCTACAGCATACAACATTTCCAGAAACACAGCTAACAGCATTTCTGACTCTCAGTTTTTGAGGATAGCATTCAGAGAACAAGGATAAGGTGAATTTGTTTTGCCCGGGATAGTTGGCCAGTCTTGGATGAAAATCAACAATGTCAGTTTTAAGTAGGACTTCCAACATGATACCCTGAACACAGACTGAAAAATCAGGTTGTGGACACCTTGCAACTCTCTGAGTAAACTGAAGGCTTCTTCCATGCAGGAAGTCACTCCTTCGAGTGCCACCTGATGGACCCTGTGCGGCACAAAGCTCCAGAGCTGCACCTTTCTAACCACAGAGTAACCCTCAGGAAACCCCAGGGCCCAGTTTCCCATCTGCCAGAGTCAAGGCCACCAAAATCTGATCGACTTGTATTCTGCAATCCTGAGTGACAGAAAAAGCATGCAGTACCCCTGCACTGTTCTCTGGACGTCAGTATCAACACAAAGCAAGAGAGACTATTTTCACTTCACAGTGATGGAGAAAGGAATGACCACCAAAGGAAATGCCTAACGCTAGAATCAAACCCTAATGACAAATATATCTGAAGCATTGCAGAGACCATTAGAAGAGGTGGCAATGGACTGAAAGTCATGTGTGGGTACTGTGTGGGTATTAACTTCCCTGATGAGGTAGTTGTTACACAAGTATGGAGAATCACATTTTCAGGAAGGGTACCCACCTGTAACTACATCTGAAGGTGACTTAGAAAACAGATATGAAGGATGGGGATAAAGGATGCCAGTAAGATCAGTTTGCTCTTAGATCACTCTCAATATCTGTGCACTTAGATTTAATTTTAACTTTAAAAAATGAGAGGATTTGGGCAGCGAAGGCTTAAAAAATGCATGCCATGTGGGCACAGGACCCGAGTCTGATCCCTAGCACCCACGTGAAATCCCAGCACAGTGGCACCATGGGTCTGTAATTGCTGTACCAGGGAGATAAAGACATGCAGATTCCCGAGGCTCCGGAGAACCAGCTTGGAATCCAGGAGATGCAGGTTCAATGAGAGACCATGCCCCAAAACCTAAGGTGAAGGGTCATTAGGGAAGACACTAACAATGATCTTTGGCCTCCACATATGTGACCACGGGTGTGAATGTGCCCCTCCCACATGCACACCTATGAACTGAAAGACAGAATGAAGATGGGTTCTGTATTTGACTAACATGGGTTTATTTAAGTTTGGTCCTATTTGATTTCAAAAAATGAAACAAATAGTACTTTGGGCTGATGAATCTGATATGTCAATATTGTTCTTAAGTAACTAGCCATTTTTTATAAACAGCATTCTAAAAACAATTATGCATGATTAAAAGCAACAGTTTATACAACAAGCTTTTTCTTATTTGTGAAGACAGTGGTATTTTAAAAATGAGATTCTCAAGCCAGGCGGTGGTGGCACATGCCTTTAATCCCAGTACTCAGAAGCAGAGACGGTGGTGGATCTTTGTGAGTTAGAGGCCAGCCTGGTCTACACAGTGAGTTCCAGGACAGCCAGAGCTGTCACACAGAGAAACCCTGTCTCTAAAGAGTCAAAACAAAAACAAAACAAAGAAACAAAAATAAGGTTCTCAATCCGATCAGTGTAAGCAAGGACAAGACGTTCTCGCCGTCCCTCCAAGCATCAGCACCTCCTTACCCCTCCTGTCACAGGGACCAGTGCTTCCCTGCAGTTAGATACAGGGTTCACACAGCAAATGCTCAGCAAATACCTTCAGAAAGATGAGCTGAGATGTGGGTGCTGCCGACGGAACACCACACCCAAGTTCAACGGAGTCATCAGAGAACGTCAAAGGCTCCTCTATCTATTAATTCAGTTCATTTCACTAAGTCGGAGTGATGCTTGAGGGTGTAACGGGGGCCAGCAAGACAAAGCACTTCTCAGAATGACAAAAATCACCCATCCATCAGAATGAGTGGCTTTCACATGCTGCCTGGGAAGATGCCCCTCTCTGGTGCTCTCCAGTCTCAGGTCCAGGTTGCATGGAGGCGTGTCTTGGCTGCACTCTGAACACTCTGCAACCTGAAGTCAGTTTAAGGACAGAGGTGGGAGGGCCCTCCGATCTAGGCAAGAATACAACTCAGTCAGGAACTAATTGTTCCCCATCTCTTAGCAACAGCCTGGATGGAAGAACCGCTATTTAAAGGAGATAGTTTACAGGACTTGTTAGCCTTTTCTTAGATCTCTGCCTGTATCCTTCCACCAAGAAATCTACATACCTGGCAAACATTAGTTTAGCTACTTATAGTCATGCTGTCTCCGACTAAGTTTGTTATCACCCAGCGCTCCTTCTCTTATTTGGTCCCTACTAAAAATGGCAGTGTGAATAAGGGCTCTTGGAAACTCTTCTGTTGAACACAAATTAAATACCCATGAAATAAATCTACCTTCTGACAACAAGGACCTCTCAAGAGCAACTGCGGAGACCTGATAAAACCCCGAGCTGCTTCTCCTCAGAAAATAACTCATCATGACTGCAGAGAACTCAGGCTTATTCTTAGCCGAGGCTTTCGTTTTATGAAAAATTCACCAAATTTATTGTATGCATGCTCAGTCACATGCACATATATGAGATATGCCACAGACTTGCTAAAGTTTTAATATTATATAAACTATATCTTGATAACATGTACATTATCACATTATCAATATATATATTCATACATATGAAATATATACAAGAACCACTAACTTATATATATATCATAAATATATTGCTTATATACATTTATAGTGCACACAGATATAAACATGTATGATCTATATATGTATTTGTGCATGTGCATACACACATATCTCTATGTTTAGGCTTATTATTTTGTGCATATTGTACATAACATATGTACTTAAATATATCTTTGCATACATACAATAAAGTTTATAATATACATTTATGTCTCAAATATATGTGGGTATAAAATATGTTATTTTATAACATGGAAATCAGCCTAAAGTACGGTGTTTTGTTTTTGACATCGTTATTGCTTTTTTAGGAAGTAGATCATTCTAGTAAGAGCCAAGGTCATGACATTTACAAATTATTTCATATTTTTTATCAGTACGCATCAACTGTTACCTGCACATGGAATATTTTAGGAATTCTTTCTAATATATTAGCATCAGTTAGGAGATGTCATCTTTTACAATTTTACAGCAGATGAATTATATCTAATGTATAGAATTTATCCTCTCTCTCTTTCTTTCTTTTTAACTGTAGAGAGAGAGGGTCTCATTGTGTCATCATGGTCGACCAGAAACTTACTGTGTAGACCATGCTGGCCTTGATCTTACAAAGATCCACCTTCTTCTGCCTCCCAAGTCCTGGGATTGAAGGAAAACTGACCTATGAAATGGAGAAAATTCTGGTACCAAGTTTGCAGCTGAGGAAATGATGTCATGAGGAGTTTACTCAGCTGGAAAAGGTCACCTCACTGAGGGATGGCGGTGCTCTCCAGGGGATTCCCACAGTCACTCCAACATCCACCTGTAATACCAAGGCAAGATGTCTAGTTCTTGCCAAGTGAGGTATTGGGAAGCCAAACAACACCAGAAGTTTGGACACATCTACCTTTGGAACAACACTTAAAAATCAAAACAGAACAAAGAGCATCATGGGTTACTTCAAGCTTACACTACTCTATGTGAATCTAACCTTACAACTGAAAAACACAGTGCTGAAAACCAGGAAGACACTTCATTCCCAAATGCTTGCCTGTTTCCAAGAAGCCTCCACTGTATCACCAATTGTAGGATTTTATTGTCAAACACAATTTCAAAATCAAATCCCCCCTTGCAATTACCATCACTCTCTTGCTTCTTCTCAAGTCAGTGGATGAGGGTTACAACTTTCAGCAAAGGATTGATACCACATTCAATATACTGTTGTCAGACAACTCTTCAAAACTTTTATGTGGACATCTAAAAGATGAGAATACTCACATACATACAACTTAGGATAGTATAAAGAAGGTGCCTGGCTGATTGCTAGCTCACAAAAATGATCAGATACTATTTCTAACAAAGACAGGGTCTTTGTATAAAGACTTGATTTTAGTAGATGATGCATTTAAAGGTACTGAGAATGAGAGTGTGTGGTGGGGGGAGATTTTATAGTTTCACAGATCCCAGAAAGGGTTTCTAAGTGTGGATTTATAGTCAGTACCTTTTAAAGCAGAGAAGATTTTGTACAGGCATCTATAGGATACACCCATAAATCCACTGGGAATACCGGCTTATGCCAGGAATAAATTTATTTTTAAAATGACAGGTTTCTAGAAGCTTATCTACAATCTGAGTATGGTCGAGAATGCTTGTTATCCCAGTAGTTGAAAAGCAGAGGCAGGAAGATTGTTGCAAGTTTGAGACCAACCAGCCTGAGCTACATAGTGAATTCCAGGATAGCCTGGGCTATAGAGTAGGATCTTACCTCAAAAACAAAAACTAAAGCATTAATTAATTAAGTAAGTAATGTCCCAATTGGTGTATAAAATGTCTAACACATGCTTTAAATGAATAATTTGTATTTAAAGTAGTGCCTGGCGTAGTAGGTATTTAAATTTTATATTTCATTAAAAAACTAGAAATAGTTTTCCTCCAAAACACTAAACTCTTAAGTTATATGAGCATTTTGTTTTCTGTATCAATAAGAGGGTGGCAGTATAAGTAAACTCTTTAGCACTGGAGCTGTCGTTAAAGAAAACATCTTATCTAGAATCTGTGAGGCCCTTGGTTGGGTTCCCAATGCCACCAAGTACGTTAAATAGGATAAAGTAATAAATACAATTAAGTTAATAAAAAGGAAGGTTCTGGAGGGTTGATAAGCACACTCCAATACTCCTATCTCAGGAGCTATTCAGTAACTGACTGCATATCCCTGTCCTGCCTGTGTGAGGTTGGGAGATGGTGGAAAGTGAGAGTCTGGTGAAGACAGAATAAAGAAGGCCTTCAAAGCGACATGGAGTCTGGCACATAACACGTCCATGCTGAATGCTTGTACTATCTTTACATCTATATTTATAAGTGCGTCTCCATATGCATAGAGAAAGAGCTTGGATGGCATCTCGTGGGTCAATTCGGAAAGTTGTGTACAGCATCAGCTGGGAGACAAGAGCTGAAGGTTTTCTTCCAACCACAAACCCCTTAACCCACAAGACAGGGATGAGAGCTGTACATGGTGGCATCGTAGAAAATAAATATAACTGTCTGCTTCACATGTTTAGTCTCGATAATAGCTGGTCTAGCCCTTAAACATCTTCCCTGCTCTCATGACGCCATAAGGTCTGGAGAACTGATGGTATATTTCAGGCAAAAGTCACATTATACATGTGTGTAAAATATCACCTACTTTTCGAACTAAGAGCAAAGAGTTAATAAATACTAAAATCTGTCTGGCTCCTTGCTACCCTGCTGAACCGGGAACCTCTAGACTTAAGGCACTGATCAAAATGTCTTCACCTTCCTCCACCCACAGAAGGTATATAACATTATCCAACAGAAATATAAAATAAGCCAAGAATATGAGCTGGAATTCCAATCTGAATGGAATGTTAGGCTTCCTGGTAGCAGACTAACAAAGCAAAAATACATGAAATAATTTTAATAGTATATCTTAAGCCCGTAGCTCCAAATTTCATGAATATAGAATCGAGAATAAAAGGAAAAAAATAAAACCCTTCAAATTCTTTTATTTTTTGTTTTAAATCCAGTGTGTGGTTCATACCTATGGTACATATTGTTTACACTATCCGTGTTTCAGTCACTCAGCAGGAGGCCCTGGGTATTGGCTGCCATATTTGAAGGCATTGATAAGTTGGGATTCAGGAAATATTTCTTTATATTGCACTAAATCACTTCTTCAAGAGCTAGGAAAAATATCAATAGATATCACTCAATCCACATAAGTAAACCAGATGATTCAGTAAGTAAACACAATTCTAACAGCTTGATTTTCCTAATATTTAGAAATAAAAACATATTTCAGCTAAAGGAATTACAACAGGTGAAAGAATTCCTCACTAAAAACAGTTGTGTCTGCAAGGTAGTGAGGAATGGTATGTCACCTCCTTTAAAGTCTATGTGTGTGAATCATCTAGCTAGCCAGCAGTCTCCTAGGCATTGTGGGGATTCCTTCCTCGCTTTGGGGTAATGGAAGCCTTCACACAATCTCATTTTGCCTATATCTCATGATTTCCCCTCTGCCGTGGTGATCCAGCACCTCTCTGATAGCAAAACACTCTAAAACCAGAAACAACGGGAAGACATGGAGCTCGGGAGTGTGTCTGGGCCCATGGCCTCCATGCTGATTTGCTGCTCAGTCCAGAACTTGGGCAACATATTTGGGGCTCTCACCTATTCCTAAAGAAAACATTCTTCTAACTCACAGCCATCTGGGGCTCCCCTCCCCGGGATCATATGCGGAGGGTTGTCTGGTATCTTTAATACCCTGATGCATAGCGCTGGGACATGCTTTATTAGCACAACCATTTTGCTAGGAGAAGAAAACTAACATAGAAGAGATTGTGGAGGGAACAAAATTTTGGCTGGGGTTCTTGTTTTTATTCTTTCACTGAAGAGAATCATTGGGTCTACTTGCTTTCAGCAACCCTATGGTTTCTCTAAGGTTCCAATAAACGTGATACCATTCATAACGTGGACAGTGGTCTCTTTCATATACTGCCTATAGTCACATACTTAAGCGCCAAGCAGATGGCTGGAATCTGTTTTGTATAAAATGTGTGCTTTTTCCCAACTGTGATCTTTGTGTTCATGTTCGTCCTAGGCTCCAGCCATCAAAACACTGGCACCGTGTCGATCATTAGCAGCATTTTAGACAACTGGTAAGTAAGGTATTCACTGTTCCCCACAAAATGTTCAGCTAACATTTCCCAGATGTATAATTAAGGCAAAAGATGATCTTCTTGAATTGGTAGCAGCACTTTGGATGGCTTCTGGCTTTTAACAGATTATATCAGTGGAAAACAATTTTAAACCAAAAACATGGGTCCTGTTTCTTGGGTGATTTTTGTCACTTGTTATAAAGCTGTCCTTAAAAAGAAATCTGTATACTTCCCTTTCTTTCACCTCCATATTCAAAAACAAGGAGGAAATTGCCTCCTCCTGATTTTACTGGGAGCCTGTACAGCAAAAGGGACTTATGAGGATAACAGTTTCTGTAAGTCACTTGGGATTTTCTACATCTCACACTAGTTGTGCAAACACTAGTTTAAGAAGCATTGGTGTGTGTAATTTTCTTTCATTTGCAGAAAGTCGGTTTTTATGTTGTTCAATAATTTATTCTTTAAAGATATTTATTCTTGTAGTTATGCATAAACACAATTTACCTGGCTTGCAGATTAGTGCAATGTGAAATTTGAAAATGTACTTGATACAACGAAGGTTACCAAAGCAACTATTAGTCGTCATAGTTCCTGCACACAGAGGGAAGAAAGAGGCGCTTAGGATGTTTAGTTATCAATAGACAGATATAACTGCACTTATATTGGTGAGATTAAAGTATAAGTTATGAGGAATTAATTGTTAAAATGTCTCAAAAATGGTAGTGATAGGAACAGTGAAAGTGAGGCACTGGTCAACCAGTTCCTCATAGCAACTAGTGTGTGTGTCTGTGTGTGCGTGCGTGTGTGTGTGCATGCGTGTGTGTGTCTGTATGTGTGTGTGTGAAAATAATCTTAGGACACCTGAAAGGCATTTTTATCAGAAAAAGAATAATTTTATTAAAGTCTAGATAAGAAGTCTACTTTTAAAACCCTGAATTCAAAAGACTGCACTTAGGCATACCAAATGTTCTCCTAAAGCTTTGTGAGCGTAAACACGATTGTTTAGAAGGTAGGATTAAAAAAAAGTATACTGACTTTTAAGCCCATTTCATAGACACATGGCTGAAACCCAAGGATTTAAGCGATTTCTGCATCTCAAAGTTCTCATTCCTGCCTTAGAAACGGGAACATATGCCAACCTTGTACATAACTGAATGCTAGACCATCAGACGCATTAGCACAAAGTAGCCCGACTGTGCCCTATACACATTTCCCCCTGCTTTAACAGTAGGGCTTTGGAACATTGTCCTTTGGTCATAGAACTAAAGGCAGCTTTGGTTTCGTGGGCTTCTTTATAAATTGGCTTTCTAATAACATTTACATCTTCACAGGGGAAATGAGAGAATAACGCTCATTTTTATTCCTAAACTCAAAGCAGCAAGTCTAGAATAAAAAGCATTGCAATCATTAAGCAAAAAAAATCCATAGACAGACAATTCTTACATTATCTGAAATATATGGTTCTATATTTAAGCAATTTGTTCAACACTTTCATGATCCCCCAGACATATTTTCCAGGTTGGAATAATACCAAAGGTCCTTAGGTATGTATCAAAGATTATGCTTCTGATGGTATAACTGCACATTTTCCCTTCAAATCATTTTCTTAAAGAAGCCAGCGTACAATCTTCCAAATGTAAAATATTAACAATATGGGAAGAACAACCTCTCAGATGAAACAACATTTTATTGCCTCTCTCTTTGGTTGTTATGGCCCTTCTTGTCTTAGAGCTCTGGCCTTTCTCTTCTTGAGGCTGCTGAGCAGGAATGGGAGCAGCTGGCTAGACTGTTTTCAGTACTAGCAGCTTTTTGACTCAGTTGGAAGAATGCTGGAAGTTTTCCCCTAGTCACTTGCTCTTCATCTTCCTTAACCTCGCTCCCTTACAGCTCAGAATGTTGTTTATTCAGACAAAGATCTGTGCCGATCATATCTCTAATCTTCTTATTAATTCCTCTAGTTTATGACTACCCTGTCAGCAATGGGACTATCCTGTTTCCATATTCTCAACAACACCCAGCACTTTGTTCAGCCACACATATATAATCTATCTCTATGATATTTGTAATGGTCAGGAACGAGTGCTCTCAAGCACCTGGGAGTTTTAAGCAGATAAAATACAAAACTGATGTTTTCACCCATTTGACGTAATTCATAAAAGTGTCACTTCGCCTTGAAAAAGAACCACATATAGTGCTTAGATGAAAACTCCTGAGATATCCCACGTGAACCTGTAGAACAGCATCTAATTGATGAATTGACAGTTGTGATTCCACGTGTAAAAAGACTAGCTACGATGAGATAAAATCCATCTCTAAAGGAGAGACTAAATGCAGAAATTTTGACCACTGAATTCAGGGGCTGGGAACCTTTCAAATGAATTTCAAAGTGACAAAATTTTAGGTAGGGTGGAGGGATTTTTAAGAAATCTTAACCTATTCCTCTGTCTCACATTAAAGACTCTAGGAGGCCTCAGTTTGCGAGAAAAGGGAAGTTGAAGATGTCAGGACAAACTCCTAACTCTTGTCTCCTGCATTATACACCAAAACATCAGCAAGGAGACAGACAAATGAAATCCTTGGCTAAGTGAGAGGAAAGCCTTCTATTCATTATAGGGGAAATATCTTAAAATTGACAAGATACTATTATGCATATACTGGGCTTCTAACTTTAACTTTCTCATTATTTGAACAGGAAACATCTACTGTCCCCAAATGCTACCTCAATCCTGTCCGAGTCAGTTATAAATGCTCAGAACCTATGCCCCACATCACCACCTTTGGGTACTTAAAGCCGGAGTGCCCTTCTATGCCTGTGGTGCACCTGCCCTGGGATCTTGCATTGTGGGAGAAACAGGAACCAATATTGCTTGTGTTCTAGGAAATCTTTCTTCCTTTCAAGGTGATCTGCCCCAAACTGCTCCATCAGGATTGAGCAGGAATAATCTGGGATGCCGACTGCCTAGTAAGTAAAAAGAATTCTCTTGAACTCCAACTTTGTACATGGGAAATTACAGGACCTCCCCCAAATAACCCCTTCACTGCTGGCCACTTCTAGTTATTTTTAATCTACTCATAAAAGTATACATCTTATGTTCCACCACGCAGCTCTCTTAACCTGCCCTCTGTGTCTTTTGGATCTATTTCTATTACCCTAGAGGAATGCTTTTAAAACATTAAACGTTCGTAAATTGTTCAGCAGTCAAAACCGATCCATTTTATTTTTCCAGTAATTCTAAGTTTATAAAACAATACCTTAACAAGATGTGTAGCCCATAATCCCCCAGGATCTAAAGACAATTCCCAAATTTAGCGCTGATTTGGAGGAGAGGGAAATGTGGATTTCTCTTTGTTTACACACGCCCAGGTGTTCTGTTGACTGGGCCTTTGCCTATTAAAGTTTTCTTCCTGTTTGACAATCTGATGCTAAGGGTGACAGTCTGATACTGTATGTTCAGCTATGGTTGGCACAGGTCAGAGTTGAATTAATGAGTCAATCAGGGCCACAGCAGTTTGAACACAGGTCCAATCCTCCCTCTCCTAAAGAACTGGGAACAGCATAGAGTGGCTTCCAGGTTCTCCAGCCTCGGGCTGATACGAAAGGAGAAATGAATTCTTAACCTTTATTTTATGTGACATCTTCCTGGAATCCCCTTTCAAATGTGTTATGAAATTCAATAGCAAATATTCTAATGGGAAAACAAAACAAGGCAATGAACAAAGGGGCACCAGGACAGGAGTGAGAAAGAAGCAAATCTCTCTGGACTTTGTAGCCTATTGCCCAACAAACTCCTGCTCAGAGTAAATACCCAAAAGGAAGAATTGTAGCAAACACACAATTGTCTCGGCTCCACCATCAGAGCCAGCATGGTTGAGAACTTTGTCAAAGGATCTACATCAACTCAGGATGAAAAAGCAGTGGCACAGAGTAGGACTTTTTCACTTCATGCTCTTTTATATGAAACGTATGTCATTTTCAACATCTGTGCCTCCTTTCATTAGGAGGTCCTTTCATTATATATACTTACATACATATAATTTATTAAAATGAGATTTCAACAGCTCATATGCAAAAGTCTCAGGGGTGGGGCTCAGGCAGCTCACCACCCCTTCAGTGACTCCCTCTTAGTGCTAAGTACACACTGACTACCATTTGAAATAAATTTTGATTAAAAATGTACAAAGAAATAAAAACCCACACATACACAATGTGTTTGTCTGTCTCCTTTCCCCTGGATTCAGAAAAAAAAAAACGCAGGCAAAGTGGATTAACTCTTTCATGTCTGCTTTCAGCAATGTCCTGAAATCCCAGCTGAGAAGGTACATCCCTTAGGACACCAGAGCTACTTACAGCTCTAACTGACCTATGTCTCCTAACCTGACAATACCACATCTTCCAGGGCAAGGGGCTTTTAGAGAATTCTCTTTGCCCTCAAGTTCCCATCTTCCTGTGCATTTACTCTCAGCGCATTTGACTCAGAGGTTTCACTGTGATGGAGACTGAGAGGAGCAAGCGAGGCCAGTGGCATCCAGGCGCCTCCACAGCAAGAGAGATCCCAGTGGCTGCATGCCTGCGGAAGAAAGAGCGTGTCTTCTGTGTTTGAGCGTTTTCTTTTCTAAAACACACATTCTTTCAGAGATGTGAAGGGCAGAAATAGAAACACGACCACACATGAAACTTTCCCCGGTGCCTGGCAGCAGCTCTCCTGCTTTGCCCCCCTCTTACCTACAGTGCGTGATGAGACTGGCAGGTAGCCCTAATTCGTTAGTAGCCAAATTATTTTTGTCCGTGAAGTATGAGAAATCTCCACAGCACATGAATGAGACACAATTTACTAGTTTACACACATTTTTATAACTCCGAGAAACTAAAACTCATTCACAAACATTCCCATTTCAGCTTCAGCAAGAAGGAGAGAAGCAGACTTGGAAAAGCAGGACTTCATTCTCCAAGAGAATATGAAAGAGTGGGGGGAATCTCTTAACTCCAATAAAGAACTTTTCATCCTTAATGTAGGAAAAATAAACAGCTTTCCGTGCAGCCACACTCCACATCTCATTTAAGTCAAAACATTTCGACGCAAGGCATTCCGAAAAACGTCATTTAGTAGTAAGTCTGAAGGACCGCAGACTTAAACTCCTAGTGACAGCACAGTCGGGTTAGACAACGTAGCTCGCAGTGACTAGCAACCTCGTAGGACTCCATCCCTGGGGTCAATGCCATGCCCCCTTCTCCAAGTTAGAGAGGAAAGCAGCAAAGAGAAGCAGCCAGGAGACACACATGCACCCACTGACGAGGCAGACTAGAGGAAAGAGTAGCAACTGAGACTAACGAGACAATGACAAATGTATCAATAACGCAGCAGAACTGAATTATCCAAATGATACTTAGATCAAAGTGAGAAGGCGAGAGTTTGGAGACTTGGGACATGAGGAGTCAAGCTCCAGCCTGAACTCATTTCACTTCTGATCTGAAATATCTCTGAACACCCAGAAGCTTTTGTTTTTCGTTTGCCTTCTGTCATGTTTTATGAATATAAAGGTCCTTAAACTACCTTTAAATAGATTAATTACATTCAAGCTGGGTGAAAGAAGGGCACAATGACCAGAAAATGATACAAAAGAAACAGAAAGGATGCATTTAAACAAGTTCATCAACAAACCTGGGCAGTGCGCATGAGGTGCGGATTACGGTTCAATGGTTCCAAATTGGCAGAATTCAAATTGGGTTCATATTTGGGTTTTTTGCTTTGTTTGTTTTTTTAAACCACCTGTCCTAAAACGACATTGTTTATGCTAATTATCTTTGTTGATGCTGCAATTCTGTTTGTTTACTACAATTCTTTTAAAATGCCATATCCCTCTGAATAGTTCTCACCAGAATTCTTCTAAATCTTGCCTTGGTCTGGTCCTTCCCGGCAGCCCAACGTGCAGAACGCAATGCCCACAAAGAAGGTGCAAGAGCTGGGAGCAACTTGGAGGCTGTGACTTCTCGGGCTGGCAAAGGCTGGCAACACAGCACTGCTGAGGTTTCACTCCCAGCCTCCAAGAGAAAGGGATGCTGATGTGGAGAAACGCACACCCCCCTATTGGACAAGCAGAACCATACGCCACAGGATCTCCCAAGGAGATGGGGAACTCTCAACTAGCAGGGGAAAGGAAGGGGAGACTACAGGAAAGAAAAGGCAAAGAGGCTTCCAGACTGCAGGGCAGAACACAGAGTCAAAGGGGAAAAGGCTCCTGATTCACAGGAAGGAATAGAAGGCAGTCTCTAGATGTAAACCTAAATCAATCCTGCTCGTTTAAGGAAAATAGTGTTAGTCTTTAGTGGGTCTTTTTTTTCTCTCTTCTTACTCTAGCAATCCCCCTTGATCTACTTCATCTGCACCGCATTTGAATTTTACGTGCTCTGCCAATGAGGGTGCCACCCCTAGGTGCAAAGCCAAGCAGGACAGAATTAAGGAGGACTGATATCTCTCCGTAGATTTCTTCTCCACTAGCATGTTTGGATTAAGGAGAGTAGGACTCCCACGTAGGTGAGTCACACCTCTTCAGATCACCGCCATCACTTGACTCAGAAACCGAGCACACTGAGTTAGCACAAGAGAAGAATGGAGAGTTTGGCTTCCATTCCTTGATGTCCCGTGGTATTGGTCAATCGCACTAAAACTACAGAGAAATAGCAAATTTACAAGGTAGACAGCACCCACCAGTTATGCCTTTAAAACTAATCCGTAGAAGGGTTGTGTTTAGACCACATAACACATATCTGCACGATACAGCATATGGCTTAGGTGGCTGAAGAATGGACAAGGAAAGACCAGACAATAAAAATGAGACACTCCTTGGGGATGATGCTCTGTCAATGTGGCATGAACAAGATCCATGAGACACAGCTTCCAACCCTTAGAAGGCTGAGATACTCCAAAGCAGACAGGTTTTCTCATCTGCCTCTGATCTACGATGCTCATGTAAATCTCAGTGAAAAGCTTTCCAAGAACAGACACTCACTTTAATATGTGCTTCTGATATTTGAGGCATGGGAAAAAGTGCATCAACATGTAATCAACAGCAACACCCTCTTACATTTCTGCAGTCTGCTTTCCCCTGATCTGGCCACAGTGCCACCTGGCATTTAACCCTGCATTGTTCTTGGTGATCACTGAGACTCCTGCCAAGTCTTCAGGCAGAATGGGGTGTGGGACAGAAGTGTGGTTTACACACTGCTTCTAGCAAGCTGCATTCCAAACCAAGGTGTCAGCTCAGTTGAGCTCACAAGTTATTGAGATGGCAATTACAATCTGCAGTGAATGAATACGTCCTCCAGCAAGAAGTAATAGCAAGTGAAGACTAGCTGAAGTGACCAAAGCAGACATCAGAACACACTGATCATGAGACCTGTAAGCTTACAGTTGCCGTGGGGTGACAAAAGCCAGGCAGGTACCTTTTAAATTCCTGTCTGGAAGCTACCTGCTAACCTGAATGGACTGGTAACTTAGGAGCAGAACAGTTTTTTGTTTTTTTTTTTTAAGACTCCAACTATATTGAGTAAATGCCCAGGTAAAAAATATATTTTATTGGGAGGAGCAGTAATTAAAATAACAATATTGGGAGGGGTAGCCTTACATGCTGCTAGTAGTTTCCCATGGCAATTTGCAAAATGATTTTCACAGACCTGGAAGGATATTCCCTGCTTCAGAATAAAGTGGAGACTTTTATAATAAAGCAGTCTCTCTCATTGGGCTCACTGTATATAAATCTGATGGGAATGGGGTAAGTCTAAGTTGAGCTGATTCCTTTTCTTTTGCACGAGGTCTTGACCCTGCAGGGCTCCCTTCGACATTGGGAAAGAGGCTGCTGTCGGTACCTGTTTGGAGAGAAGCGCACCACTGCATGGGGGAGGCTCTGAGGCCACATGCTGCATCCTTCACTCCTAACTTTTCTTTCCTTTCTGGGAATAGCAAGTCTTTTTTTTTTTTAAAATAGATGCACTTTGAAGTCGTTTACTTCCGTAAATGAAATTTTCCAGTTCAACAACTGAGAAGCATGGTAGGTAACCTGGTCACGGAACACTCACATCAGGAAGAAGATGGACACACACATGAAGTAAACCAGCTGACGACTGTGCCAGTGATAAAGTCTCAGACATGGTTATTTCTCCTTCAGAAGCAGGAGAGTCACACCACAAGCTAAAGCAAGTATTTCCCGTGTTGAAGTGTCGAGAGACAAAAGACATTCTCGAATGAAAAACCTGAAGTCACACTATCTCATTCTTTAACTCTCAGTTGGATGGAAGAACAATGACTTCTCTAAGACCTCTCCGGAGTGCCAGTGATGCTTCTATTCACGGCACAGGGACAATGCTGCCCATTGTGGTGCATAGCCATTGCTGGACCCAAAGTCTGTCTCTCTTAGCATCTGCCGGGCCATGCATTGCCTATTCCTCCAGCACCTGAGAGCTGCCCTTCAGTCACACAGTCAGCCTTGCAGGAGCTGCGGGTAAGCAGGAGCTGGCAGTTCAAGCTTGCTACTTCTGAAATGCATCTCCCTCTACCTCTTGAACATCCTCGCAGACAATGAAGCTGTCACCTACTCCTTAGCTATTTAACAGCCGTTTGTCAACCTGAGACTCTTGAGTCTGCCCCTTCCTGCAGCTGGAAACACTGACACTCATCACCTAAATCTGCATCCTCATACTGATCTGAAAGTTTTGAATTATTTCTTGAAGTTTCAAAGACTCTGTCTATTGAGTAAGGGGGAATCATAGAAGATCGTCACTACTCTACCAGTGACATTAGAGATACAAATCACTTAAAACTTTAATGGCACCTGAACTCTGACTAATTGCTGCCCACTATGCCTAATTTTCCATTCATGAAGACATTAGGAATTCTTTAAGAAGACTAAATGAATTTGAGTGAAAAACTCTTTGATGGCAGGTGAGCAAATAGAATAAAAATTGAGTCAATAAAAATGACCTACTTATTCAACAAAAGTTGCAAGTAGCTGTTGAGGCAAAGGAAAACACAGAGAACAAACCAACCTCATTCTGATGATATATGTTAGTGCTATTATGGGGTTGCTCTTCGGAGAATTTCAATATTCAGTCCTGTATCGATCTACATGATCTGCTCTGTGAGTGGCAATGGGAGAATGCGAAGTACACAAACTGTCAGGGCTTTGCTGGGATTTGGGGAAATATTGCCCAATATGATCTCAGGGTAAATTATTAAAAATGCTAGATTGTGTGGCAGTTTTCAAAATTACTTTAACTACTACTGCTTACACATAGGCCGCATATACAAGCAAACTATTTGATTATAACCAGCTTATTTAATTATCTAGCTAAAAAATGGATGCCCCTGCATAATGCAGAAAAGAACTTAAAAATATCACTAGAAGGAGAACACAAAACAATGTTAGAAGATTTGAGCGTTAAGATGTTAAAGGGAAAAGTTTGGCTTAAAAAGAGATAATTGAAAAAAATACAAATAAAGTTCCCAGCAGGCAGCTCGCCTATAAGAGAAATAGACTGTAGTCTGTTAATATGTAACCGCCTCTTTTTAAAACCAGGCTGATAACACACTACAAATCACTCAGAGTTTTATTTGCAAAAAAAAGTATAATTAGAATTAAGGAAAATTATCATAAGGGTGTTCATCTGCACATGCTAAAAACTTACTCTGTCCAATTAACAAATCGCTCCATTAGGCAATAATGTGTTCCAGTGTGAAAAACTTCAGTATCCACATAGAAACAAGACTACGTTTGCAAAGGAAAACTAACTGGCTAGCAGAGTTCATATGTGAAACTTTGGGGAAAAAAATACTTCAAAACCTTGAGGAACGATCCGCCTTCTTAGTGAAGAGAGGATCAAGAGCTAGAGAAGGAGGGATTTAGGAGCCACCACATAGTCCACTTTCTTCCCTGGTCACACAGTGGCTTCTCGGGGATGTGACCACAGCCAAGCATTATTTTCTCCTCCACATTCTCTCTCCCCCATGACTCCAGTTCTAGAGTGTTTTAATCCTTGTCCTTTCTTTTTTTCGTCTTTTCATCTCAAATTCAGGCATTTGAGTGATAAACAGCTTGACTTAGCATATTTTTAACCAGCTGGTCTAGCACCTAGCTTGAGTTGCATAGTCAGATACGACAAATGTTTATACAGAAGGTATAGCTTGCATGAAAAGGAAAAAAGCCTGGGGATCTTGCATCCTGGCTTTTTTTAGCTTTTTTTTTTAATTCACCATACAGAACACGAAGTTTGAGTTCTTTTTAATGGCAAACAAAAATCTATTTATAGTTCAAAAAATGAGCTTATACTAGGGTACGAACTCAAAGTTAAAAATTGTAATGTGTAAATTACACGGACAGGAGGGGGGCTAAAATCCTTTAAAAGCCCCCATGTAACTTGCAGCATCAAACGGGAAGGGAAGTGCACATACCTCTCTAAATAGGAACAACTAATTACGAATACAGCTAGCTCCCGTCACAGCACAGCGAAAAGTCTGGCTATCAAAATACAGTTAAGACAGCGAGCACAAAAGTGGCCACAAAACTTCAAAAGGGGGTGTCCTGTTCATCTCCGACCTCCCCTCTTCAGACACCTCGATAACTATCTACTAATATTTAACTGTGTTGTTAAATTTTCTTTGGGGAAAAAAGGACAACAACAACCCCGCTCTCCCATATCAACAAAAGGTCCTGCTTTTCCAAGCAGTTTCCAAAGTTTAACAGAAGGATCAAACAGGAATTTAACAGCCTCCACTTTAAATGCCACTGAAGCCTTCTATCACTTGAGAAATTACAGGAGGCAGAGATCCTGCATATGCGAGCCGGCTACAAAAGGTGTGTGGGGGCAATCAATGAAAGCAGAAAGTAGGAGACTAAGCGAGGAAGAGAGCAGCCGCGGATGGGGGGAGGAGAGAGAGATGCTTAATGTTCATTTAATTTCCTGCCTGTGATCCGACGCAACCTAAAAACATTAGCAGTAAGCTCGGAGGAGACTTTGCAAATCAGTTCAATTTGGTCCGGGCAACCACAACAGAAATCAGCTCCCAAGGCTGCAGAGACCCTAGCCGCTCTCACACAGGCAATCTGGGGGAGGCATCTTGGAGGGGATTCACAGACTCCTGTGAAATGGAAGAGTTTGCACTTCGGTATATTAGGGGGAGAAAAACCAAAGAGCACTCACCTTTCAAACTCCTGAGGTAAATCAGGGTCAGTAAGCATGCTGGAAAAGCACAGCTTCCCTTTGTCACGGCGGCCACCTATGATCGGCTCCAACTGAACCTGTCAAGTCAGTCCAAACCTTCTAAACCAATAGATTCTCTCTCTGTGTGTGTCTCTCTTCTCACTCTCTCTCCCCTCTCCCTTTCTCCCTCTCCCCCTTCCCCTCCCCTTCTCTCTCTCTCTCTCTCTCTCTCTCTCTCTCTCTCTCTCTCT